>JAODAL010020669.1:0-68852 GCA_025379985.1 Phyllomedusa bahiana | reverse complement strand
AAGACTCCTAGGCTCCCACCGTTCCCCTACCCCCCCGGCACCCCAGACCCTTTTGTTGCCGACGACCCGTCCAGGCATTAGAGGTCAAGATTTCACACGTGCGGCACCACTTCTCTGGAATATGCGACCGAGGGCGATCAGGCACATTCACAACCCTCACAGTTTTAAGAGGGCCCTGAAAATACATCTTCTCGGTCTGGCCCACCAAGATCCCTAACTGCTATCACACACATCTGTCACTCCCTGCACTTGGGCACGCACAGGCACTTATCTGTATATAGATGTACAGTCTGGGTGGCAGGTTCATTCATTTTTCATGTAAACCACCCCCTATTTATGAAACATGGCCGGACCATTGTAAACTTGGCACTTCTTACCGTATGTTTCACCCATACACCCTAATAGATTGTAAGCTCTCAAGAGCAGGGCCCTCACACCTTGTGTCTCATTTGTAAGTACTTTTAATGTGTAATGACTGTACGTTTACCCTTGAATTTGTAAAGTGCTGCGGAATATGTTGGCGATATAGAAATAAAGATTATTATTATTATTATTTTCAAAGTGGCGAAAATACGATACTTCGTGTGGCCCCATCGACTCGAATAGAAAAGATGAGCTGTAGTCTCCACAGCGCGTCTTGTCTCCGCGCGTCTGTTGGCGCCGGCGTATTATACAACATGTTGTATAATACGCCTGCGCTTTTAGTTTTCTTAACGTCTTTCGATGCAATACAATAGTATGGACGACATAAAAAAAATGAGTAACGACCCCAGTTTTTGCACAATACTTAACAAAAACCGCGGTCCTGCATCAGAGAAAAAAACAGCTTTTTTTCGGGACGTTGTTTTGTCTGATGCAGTGTAGACATAGCCTTAGACTTCTGGATTTTGTAAATAGACACTTTAATTCCTTTCCAGTTTTACCAGTTCAGTTGATGGCATAGGAATACATGAGATATTGTGGGCATATATATCTTCAACCCTGATTCGTAACACATGGATCTCCTTATATTTCTAGTTCACCCCCCGCAGTCCACTTTTCCACCCGCTGATATAGTCTGCCCACTCTTTAACCTATCTATCCCTGCATTTTCTATCTTGTCCTCACTCCTCATCCCTAGTTTAAATACTCCCGCACAAATTCTAGAATTCTTTCCCCCAGCACAGCAGACCCCCTTCCATTCAGGTGCAATTTATCTGTAGAAAACAGATTGTACCCCAATGAAAAATTAGCCCAGTGCTCTAAGAACCCAAATCCCTCTGTCCTACACCAAGACTTCAGCCATGCATTTAACTCCATGAGCTCCTGCTGTCTTTCCTGAGTAGCGCTTGGCACCGGCAGTATTCCGGAGAACACAACCTTGGAGGCCCTTCCCTTCAGCTGTGAGCCTAGTTGTTTAAAATTATTCTTTAGGATCCTCCACCTACCATGTATTCTGTCATTGGTGCCAACATGGACCACAACAGCTGGGTTATCACAAGCCGCTCCCAGTAATTTATCCACCCGGTCCCCCACATGCCGAACCCTGGCACCAGGGAGACAGCAAACCATTCGGTTGAGATGGCCCCGGCGACAAATTATTCTATCTGTCTTCCAGATTATGGAATCCCCTATAACCGCTAACTATCATTTTCTACCTACATTCTCATCCCCGCAAACTACTAGTCAGGCCTTTCTCCCAGCTGCAAGGAAGAGCAGTGTCCACTAGAGCTGCCATTTCTGAGACTGATGCCCCAGAATTATCACACACCTTGACAATTTTGCTAGGAAACTTTGGAACAGAAACAACTTCCTTTTTCTGGTTTCTCTAGAACTCCCCATAACTTCATTAACGCAGCTACACGGCTCGTCCTGCTGATCTGGACGAGAAGACAGGATGAAGAAAATATAACAATCCTAATAATGTTTTTTTTTTTGTTTTTTTTACAGCACTCACCATGCAATATACATGCTAGTTTTACTCTGGCTTGATGCAATTACAGTGATGCCCAACTTACATTGTTTTTTTATGTTGTAGCTCTTAAAAAAAGTTTATGCTGATACCCATAACTTTTTATTTTTCTGTATATGGAGCTTTGTAAGGGATTTTTTTGTTGGACATTGGTACCACTGTGGGATTTGTATGACTTTTTGACTGCTTTTTATTGCATTTTATGTGCTATTTTGGTCCTAATTTTGCTGCCTATATTGGCAAATGTCCTACAATTACTTTCCTAATAAATGGTGTATCTTGTCTTGCATTAGTGGACACTGGGTCACTATGCAGTTACCATTCTATCAGCATTATTGGGAGATAGAGCAGCTCATCTATTCTACTCAGAATGAGATAAATGTGATTTCCAGCAATGGCCAGCCCCTAGTGTCCCAAGGATCCGGGGAGCCCACTGTACAAATTGGTAATACTAAATTACAGCATCAAGGATTAATAGTAGTGTATGTGTATGAGGAGGGGACAGCATTGGGGACAAATATTCAGCAAAATTGTGTGGAAGAATTTATGTCTATACTGTAGCAACAGTCAATTGCAGCCTTTTGTCTGTCTGCAAAGTGAAACAGCATACGCTGAGGTCCTTCCAGGTGCATATAAATTTCACTGAGAGTGAGATGTAAGGGTTACTGATGTTAACCTCATATGGTTACAACCCCATTGTGGGACATTACTCTGTTGTAAAACATGCAGAGGGCTGTGTGGGCAACCTTACCACGCTCTCGTTGGACTCGTTGAGTCAAGGAGTACTTGCTTGCTGCCCGTAGTTTAGTTACTGTGAAGTGTAGCAGGGTGCCAGTCCGCATGTTGAACATTAGTGACCAGCCTGTTCGGTTGAACAAATTCCAGACTATTGCCTAATTGATGCACACTGAAAATAGTAGTAATGACCATTGGGTGACTGTACAGACACTCAATTTACCAGCCAGCCAGTTGTCTGTACCTTGGAGATCAGAATACACCTGCTAAGTGGAAGGAGGGTGTCCTGAATGTTGCGAAGGAGCAGGAGGCTGCATTCAGTAAATACTCCACAGTCTTTGGGAAAGTAGAGTTGATTTAACACCATCCTTACTGGGTCCCATCTAAACAGCTAGTGAATGACATGAAAGCCTTTAATGTAATTTGGGACAGTCATAGCCATAAATCCGCAACTATAGTGCTGGGACGTAAAAAGGACAGTATAGTTCAATGCTCTGTAGACTATTGCAAATTATATAACATCACCCATACGGTTACACTTCCCTTTCCTAGAATAGGGGCTTCCCTAACAGTACTGAGCTCAGCTGCATTCTTTTCCACTTTCGACTTAACCAGTGGGTACTGGAAGGTACCCATGGACCTGAAGAAGACAGCATTTACTACACCTATGGGACTGTATGAGTTTAATTGTAAGCCATTCGGCCTGTGTAACACACCACCTACCTTTCAACCTCTCATGGAGTATTGCTTAGGCCACACAAACTTTCAGACTGAACAGTTACATGTGGATGATACTGTATATTATCTGTTCCAAAACGTACAATGACCATTTACAATATCTATCTGAGGTATGTGCTATGCTTATAGAATATGGTCTGAAAGTAATGCCATCCAAGTGCCTCTTATTGCAGACTGAAGTGCACTACCTTGGGCATGTGGTCAGTGCTCAAGGAATCACCCCTGACCTCAACAAAATTGCCGCTGTTAAAAATTGGCCTGAACCTACCAATACCTATGTGGGATACGACAGACTATACTGCAGACAATTCATTTATCACTTTTACTAAGGTTGCAGCCCCTTTGCAGGCCCGCCTAATCAAAACAATTCAAATAAGACTCATGTGGACTGATACTCAAGAAAAAGCTTACTGATCTAAAATGTAAACTAACTGAAGCACCTATTCTATACTCAACCTTTCAAACTGTATACGGAGGCAAGTAATACGGGCTTAGGAGCAATATTGGCCCAAATCCAGAATCAACAGGAAAGAGTCATCACAGACGGGAGTCCCTCACTTATGCCAATGGAGAGGAATGATGTGAATTACAGCTCTTTTAAACTAGAATTACTTGTCTTGGTCAACACAGTTACAAAAAGATTTAGGGCCACATGTATGAAAACTGTCTAGGTCTAAAACTCACTTTGTTGCCCATAGAAACCAATCGGAGCGCCCCTCTCAGTTTTCCAGAGCACTATATGAAATGAGAGGGGAGCTCTGATTGGTTGCTATGGGCAATAAAGAAAGTCTTAGACCTGGACAGTTTTCATACATGAGGCCCTTAGGGCATACTCAGCCACTACAGAATTTGTGAAAAAAGACTTGTTTCAGTATAACAATATTATAATGGAGTGCAGGCCTAAAAGACTAGAACCTAAGGTCTGTAACATTATGCCAAAAAAATTAAAAAAGACAGCAGTTCCAAGAAAATATAGTAGTTTATTTACCCCAACAACAGCAACGTTTCAGCTCTGAACAAATCATTTTTCAATGTGAGGTATTAGTTGGTACCGGGGCCCCAAATACGCAAATTCGCAAGCCTCTTAATGGCTCCTCATGTCTTGCGAGTCCCTACACTAATAGTTTACAGAAAAAACACACAAAAATAGGACATTACTTACTTAAAAAACATGCCCATTTTGGGCATGGTTCACAGCTTAATGGCTATACTAGACTGGGACCAGGAGCAGGCATCTCTAGCCTTATATGCTCCTGGGAAAAAAAGCTGACAGGTGCAGCTGATTGCTGAATAACAACTCAAAGATCCCACAGCTAGGGGAACACTTACATGATACAGACTGCACATTAGCTTGGTACTTGTTCACACACCAGCATGCAGAAAAGCCACAGTATAATGCATGGAGAGACTGCAGAAATGCAAAAATACCCATTAAACAACCACTCACATATCCTCAGGACATGAGGGGGGTGGCTGCTGGTACTACAATTGCATAAAGATAAAGCAATACATAAGGGTGCAAAACGTGTGGCGCACCATGCCGGCTTACAGCCTCTTAGTGACGCCCATACTAACAGATTAGGCGGCCTACCTAGCACTTCTGGGTATCCAACACAAAAAACATAGTCACCCCTAGCTCCCCAGCACTGTTGGGCATATAAAAAAATGTCATACTGGAAAAATGTTAAATCTGAGCTATTAGTTGGTACCGGGGCCCCAAATATGCAAGCTTGCAAGCCTCTTCGCGGCTCATCATGTCTTGCGAGTCCCTACACTAATAGTTTACAAAAAAAAACACACAAAAAATAAGACATTACTTACTTAAAAAAACACCACCATTTTCTGCCTTGTTCACAGCTCAATGGCTGTACTAGACTGGGCCCAGGAGCAGGCATCTCTAGCCTTCTATGCTCCTGGGAAAAAAAAGCTGACAGGTGCAGCTGATTGCTGAATAACAACTCAAAGCATTTTTCAAGCATTAGCACAGTACAAATAAGTGGTTTATAAATCGACCATCAATTACAATAATTGGCAAAATAAAGTGCAATGTCAAAAAAGTGCAATATAATTAAATTCTAAACATAAATGATCTCAATATGTGTCATAGAAAGTGACAGCTGTATATCTATACAGTTGAAACCAGAAGTTTACATACACTATATAAAAAGACTTATATGCATGTTTTTCTTACCATTACCTTACCTGTTTTAGGTTAATTAGGATTACCAAAATTATTTATATTTGTTAAATACCAGAACAATGAGAGAGAGAATTTTTAGGGCACTCTTACTACTTTTCTATAAAGCAGCTTTTCAACTATTTGGGACAGCCCATATGATGATGTCATGTCTTTGGAAGCTTCTGGTAGGTTTATCGGCAAATTCTGAGTCAATTAGAGACATACCTTTGGATATATTTTTTTTGTACAGCACACCAGAAACACATTGCTTCTGTGTGTAACATCATGGGAAAGTCTAAAGAAATCAGCCAAGATATCAGGAAGAGAATTATGGACTTGCACAACTCTGGTTCATCCTTGGGTGCAATTTCCAGATACCTAAAGGTGCCATGTTCATCTGTGCAAACAATTATATGCTAGTGCAAACAAGATGGGAATGTCCAGTCATCATACCGCTCAGAACAGAGACGGGTTCTGTGTCTCAGAGATGAACGTGTTTTGGTCTGACATGTGCATATCAACCCAAGAGCAAAAGACCTTGTGGCGGAAACTGGTAAGATTGTGTCATTATCCACAGTAAAACTAGTACAGTATCAACATGGACTGAAAGACCATTTTGCCGGGTAGAAACCATTACTCCAAAAAAACATAGAAAAGCCAGATCAATGTTTGCAAATGCACAAAGACCTACATTTTTGGAGACATGTCCTGTGGTCTGACAAAACTAAAATTGAACAGTTTGGCCATAATAACCATCATTACGTTTGGAGGAAAAAGGGAGAAGCTTGGAAGCCTAATAACAACATCCCAACTGTGAAATACAGGGGTGTCAGCATAATGTTGTGGGGTCATTTTACTGAAGCAACATGTCAAGACATCAGCCAGAAAGTTACAGCTTGGCCGGAAATGGGTCTTCCAAATGGACTATGACCTGAAGCATACTGCCAAACTGGTTATAAAGGGGCTTAAGGATAACCAAGTCAATGTTTTGAAGTGTCCACCACAAAGCCCTGATCTCAATCAAACATGTTACACCAGTTCTGTCAGTAGGAATGGGCCAAAATTCCTACCAACTATTGTGAGAAGCTTGTGGAAGGATATCCAAAACATTAGACCCATGTCATATAGATTAAGGACAATGCTACCAAATAGTAATGAAATGTATGTACACTTTTGACTTTGTAGAAAGCAATAAAAATGCCTTAAAAATTCTCTCATTATTCTGGCATAATTTTGGTTCCTAATTGACCTAAAACATGTAAGGTTTATTCTGATTTCATGTCAGATAGTGAGAAAAACATGCACATGTGTCATTTTATATAGTGTATGTAAACTTCTAGTTTCAACTGTATACTGTATATAGCATATAAATGTCTGCAATGATGTCATACATAAAAGTGAGTTAATAAGATAATCATCCAAGTGTTAGACATCACAGGTGCAGGTAAATACAGACTGATTAGCAATAAACAAACAGTGTCCTCTTACTGTCAGGAGGGAATGAATCCTCATTGCACCATATATATAGTACTGGCCGTATCTTAACTCGATTAAAGGAACATCCAACACTATTAAGCACATAGGTATAATAGAGCAGTATATAACCAATCCCCATCCTTTATGTTTTGAAAGTAAGAAAATTGCACGTTTTTGACTTTACACTTTATTTTGCCAATTACTGATTGTAATTGATGGTCACTTTATAAACCATTACTTTGCACTCTATGTTCATGCTTGAAAAAGACTGTTCAGAGCTGAAACATTGCTGTTATTGGGGTAAGTAAGCGACCACATTTTTGGAAGTGCTGTCTTTTTATTTGCTACAGAATTTGTGGCCGATATTGATAACAACCCATTTGATCATCTTAACACTACGTGTATAGGAGTCATAAACAGTGTGGGTCTCTAGACTGGTTAATTAAAATTTATATCAATACCATTTCAAATAAACTTAAATGCAAATGCCATCTCCAGACTCCATATAGGTATATCACCAACCAAGCCTGATGACTACTGGGAGGACATTGAGATGCCAGCCTTCTTTGCCTTGGGTCTCAAACAGAAAACTCACGTCCAGGGAACAGACAACAAAACCGTCCCCTACAAAAGCTAGAAAAGGATTGGGCCCAATTTTAGGTAAATGCAGAGTCCCAAAGAATTAAACTGATACAAATGGTAAGAACCTTTCACCCCCAACGGAGAGTAAACTATTTACCCTTTTTACTCAAACTGTAAAACAGAGGAACACCAGGCGGAAAAGGCCCATTTAAAAGGGTAAACATGGCAATGCCGAAATTTGCTTTTGGTTTGGGAGGTTGGGGGAAAGCGTTTCTTAACCCCGGTACACAGAAAACCTTCAAAATATCCCCCTGTGAGGGGGCCCACCCTTCCCCTGAGGTTTTGGGGGGGGAATAAAGTGGGCCCTTTTTTCCCCGAGCACGCGGGTAGAGTTTACCCGGTTTGTTGCTCCAGGCATAAAAGGAACTAGCAACATTTTTCGATACTTTTTAGCTTGTGTCATCTGGAGGATGTCTTTTTATCTGTATGGTTGCCCCTTTAAATCCTCATCCAGGCCCGAGGCTTTATCTTTTGGGCCCCCATGGGAAGCAAATGCGCAAGAGGAAAGAGTTTGGGCCCCAGCCTTCTCTTGAGACAGGGCCTTTTTAATTACACTCCTTAAGGAGCTTTTTAGTGCCTCCATTGGATTTGAGGGGGGGTGGTACGGGGGATGGGGGGAGAGAAAAGAGTTTTTCGAGCGCTGGGAAATCAGATAGGGAAAGAGAGTTGAGAAGAGGTTTCATTCAGCTTCCAGGGAAAGGAGGCCCGATGGTTGTGGAAAGGGCCAAAACCCACAAGAACGGGGCGGGTCGAAGGGAGAGCCCCCCCATGAGGTGACACCAAATATCGTAGTAGCAAAGTTTGACAGGATGTAGTCTATATCCCAAAAAACCAATATAAAAAAAAAAAAATCATAAAAAAACAAGGTAAAAACCAAACTCTAACCAACACCCATAAAAAAGAAAAACCCTACCAAAAAACAAAACCATAAATATAAACTTTTTTTAAATTTTTAAAAAATTTATAGTAAAAACCAAAAATACAAAGACCAAAATACAATAGCTAAAAATGGGGTGCCACAAAATACAACCCCCATGGTTGGAATGCAAAAGTGCAATTCATAAAATAATAAATAGTATTAACAAATATACAAATAATCAATGATATGTCCCCATATAAACCCATAGAAAAGACGCTACCACCCAGAAGAGGCACAGAAAACCCCCAACGTGCGTTTTTCCACACCTGCTTCGCGGGGTAACACATAACTAATTCACCTCCCTTAAAAAGGTTAACTCCAATAGGGTAAAAGACAAACAGCTGAAAGCAATATCCCCTTTTACCTTTGGGGTCCCGATAGTAAAAAGTATCTCATTTGTCTAACTGAGCCCGTCACAGAATCCGGCCCACGGCGACGCCAGCACGCAGACCGGAAACACGACGTCATCGAAAAGAAAAAAGGGAAATTTAAAAAAATGTTTTGGCACGGCGTCAGAAACCAGATATGAAACAAAATAGACCCCCCAAAAAGGGCGAAAAATCAGTGGAGACACTGAAGACCAAACTAAAAGAATAATTTAAAAGGGCCCACAAAAAGGGCAGCCCATAGTCTTTTAAACTGGAGCCCCAAAATAAAAAGAGGACATCATAAACAGGGAGATAAGGAGAAAAAAGATTTAAGTTATCGACACACACAAAGAAAAAAAAAAAGGAAAAAAAAAAAAAAAAAAAAAAAATTTTTAAAGAAAATAAAAAATATATAAAAAAATATTTTTAAAAATATATAATCTATAAAAATTTAAAAAAATTTATCATTTTTATTTAAATATTGGGGTTTGAAAATTAATTTATATATTAATAACTAGGGAAAGAAAAATTAAAAGGTTTATTGCAAAAACCCCAATGCAATATTAGTTATTAAATAAAAGATTGAAATCTGTTTTTAAACACCCAAAAATTTTGAACAAAAAAAAAAAAAAATTTTTTATATATTTAAAAAATAAATTTTTAAAAAAAAACAACAAAACGTGCCAACCAAAAAAGTAAAATAAGGATTTAAATTCTACAATAGATACACAGTGAAAAAAAACAAATTTTTACATATAAAAATAATATATATAAAAACTTACAAATAATAAATATTCAAAACCCTAAAAAATCCCTGTAATTATAAAATTTTAAAGTGAACAACCCCCAAATACAATCCAAAAAAGAGATTTCAACAAAAAAGTGATAGGTAAAATATATAATGTGTTCAAGTGAATTTCATCTATGCTAAGTGAGAAGAGAAAAAAAAAATATATATTATTATTTAAATTTAAAAAAAATTTTTTTCATTATTTTAAAGTCAATCATCATTTCTTTAATCCTTTTCTTCTTCTCTTCAATCTTCCAAATAACCCCCAAAAACATCATCAAAATAAAAAAGCCAAGAAAAACCCCCAAAAAGACCAAGGAGAAAAAAGTCAGTACTCAAATAACAAACATATAAACACAGACAATCCTAAAAAATAAACAGATTAAAATAAGAATATACAAGCAAAGAAAGATAAAATTACAAAAAAGGAGCAGAACTAATTGTCTCATTCAATCCTCTAGGAGCAGTTGTACCCAAAGTATAAATCCAAACGAACTTCCCGTTGTACAAGCAATTTTTCAATTTCCTCCACGTTTGTTGAACAAAACCCTATAAATACCAATAAATCTAAGTCCTTTTGCATCACAATTATGAAACAGTATAAAATTTTTTGGGATAGTCTTTAAATTGTATAAATCTGACTCACCTTTCGCAGCTTAGATCCCCAACGTATTCACGAATTTTTTCTTTCCTAAAAGGTCATGATGTTAGACCCACATATTTCAATTCACAAGGACACTGTGCCAGATATATCACTCCAGCTGTACCACAATTAATTGAGTGAGAGATACAAAATCTTGTTTACCCATCATTCAAACCATAAGACAGTGTGGGGTTGTATGTTTGTGGCACCACCATTTTTAGCTATATGTATTTGGTCTTTGTATTTTTGTGTTTTTACTATACATTTGTAAATTAATAAAAAGTTTTATATATATGTGTTTTTGTATTTTTGGTAGTTTTCTTTATATATTGGTGTTGGTTAGAATTTTGGTTTACTACCTTGTTTTATTATGATTTTTTTATATATTGGCATTGTTGTAGGTTATTTATCCATATATTAGAATGAATTTTTGTTCAAAAGAAATAATCTGGCTTTCAGAAGCAGATGCTATTTTTGGTGGTCCCACGGATACTGTTGAGTTGGATAACATTGCTCTAAGGGAACTAAAAATGAAATGTAAAAATTTACTCCATAGAAGTATTAAAATCTGGTGGAACCAGTTTTCCCATCAGGTTCCTTAATAAGGCATTAATCCTCGTGGCCGCGGACCAATTTTGTCTTATGGTTGAAGACGGGACACAAATTTTGTATTCTCACTCATTAATTGTGGTACAGCTGGAGTGATATTCTGGCACAGTGTCCTGTGGATGAATATGTGGGTCTAACATGAAGACCGTTTAGGAAAGAAAACATTTGTGAATACGTTGGGGATCTAAGGTGCGAAAGGGGAGTCAGATTTATACAATTTAAAGACTATCCCGAAACATTTTAAACTGTTTCATAATTGTGATGCAAAAGGACTTAGATTTATTGGCATTTATTGGGTTTTGTTCAACAAACGTGGAGGTAATTGAAAAATTGTTTGTACAACGGGAAGTTCGTTTGGATTTATACTTTGGGTACAACTGCTCCTAGAGGATTGAATGAGACGATTAGTTCTGCTCCTTTTTTGTAATGTTATCTTTCTTTGCTTGTATATATATTGTGACGACTCACATGCGTCCGGACGCCATCTTGGACTGTCCTGGGGGAATCACGCTTAGCTTCGGGGATCGTCGTCCTTGGTAGAACGGATAATGGCACTCCAACACAGGGTTCCGTTAGAATCTGGCCTTAGCCAGTTTTATTTCACCAAGCACATGGTACAGGTACAGTAGTCACATAAACAAAACCATAAACATAAACCCTCAGCCGTCTGGCCTCTAACTATAACTCTGGAGAGACCCTCTCTACCGTGGGCCTGGATCTAACATCCAGCACCACCAAACACATACTCTCAGTCCTGTACAGGCTTCCCTCAAGCCTCTTGGGGCCAGAGCCTTTCACCTTGGCTCTGCTGCTGCTCCGCTTCCAATAGCAGACCACGCCCCCCGATCACCTGGAGTAGGCGGCCTTTTATAGGCCTACCGGGACTGGCCCAAAACCTGGCCTGGAACGTGGGGACGGCCTCCCACCCAACGCTTCGACTGTCCCGGGAAAGGAGACCCATACTGGCTGCAAGGTAGCCATTCTAGCTACCTTTGTTAGTAACCTATTGTTACTAACACCCACAAGTCTCCTTCCCCCACCGAACGTTTGTAGCAGGTACCCTGCTAAATTCCACCTAGTGGCAGAGACCTGTAACTGCACACGGTCACACTGCCACATATCCACCCCCTTTGAATAAGGCCGTAGGTCTTTTTCACCCTGTGCCATCACCCCTCCGGGATCAAAGCTCCTACTTTGTGGCAACATCTTCCCTAATTCTTCAGGGGCAGAGACAAAATTGTCCACACACAACTCAGTTGTGGGCTCATACCATGCACTCAACACATGTTGGACAACCAACCGTTTACTGCCACTTGCTATAGGTGTCACAACCCATGCACACTCTGCTACACGGATTTTACCCCCTTTCACCTGCATGCTGACCTTCACAGGGTTACTAGTGAAAATCCCAATACCAGCGCTATCTGGCCTTGTAGTCTTCTTCCATACCCAGGTTACCCTGGCATTGTCCCCACTGGGCCAAGTTTTCACTATCGTGGGTCTCACGTCCGCAAAAGGCACCTGGTTGGTCCCAGCAACCACCCTGGTGTCACCAGAAGCTGTAAATACAGCACACCTGTCAGGGTCTCTATCCACCATGGCCACTTGGGGTGCACCTGAGCCCAAACCTACTACCTCTTTGTCTGCAGGATCAGAATGGGTCCCAAACATCTCTTCATCACCAGGCCTCTGGTCCTCACTGACCATCTCCTGTCTCTTAGGGTCAGATACAGCCTCAAATTTCTCTGGACCCTGAAGCTCTGCCTTTTGGCTACCGGCTGTTACCTGGTTTCTACCCGAGGAAATCTGGTCTAACTCCCTGACCACCTCAGCGATGATACCCTCCAGTGCAGTAGGACCGTCTGTGGCACCATAACCTGCTGGTCAAGGATCACAGGGTTGTTGCAGACACTCCCTACATCTAGGAGACCTCTTCTGATAATCTCAGCCTCTTTACTGGGTGAGTTTTTAATGTCTGAGGACTCGCTGATCCCTCCATACACCTGGCTCACTGCAAAGGGAAGACCACATTCATAGCCTTTTTCTGTTTTCATTACATGACTACAGAGGTCACTGGTACTCACCTGAGCTTTACAGCCCCTAACAGGTGTTTGACCTTTGGTGACCATCTTTGCAGACCTACAAATCACTACAGGGGCCACAAACCGTGCATATTCTGTAATACAGACTTCATCCCGACCAGCAGGCATGCTAGTAATTTCAGAGTTATTATGGACAATTTCTATAGACACTTTGTCCGCCATTATGACATTACCTGGCACCTCACCAGTGTCAGAGGACACCTTCTCCTGTGCACACTTCTCACTGGCACTTTCTAGCAACAGACACTCTGCATTAATGGGTGGAGAGGTTTCCTGCACATCTCCTATACCCATCTCTAAGGGAGAATTCTCAGCTTCTACCTGGGATACTCCTACATCTTTCTCAACCTCAAATTCACACAATGAGCTGAAGGCAATAGCAGACACATTTAAACATGGGACATCAGTCATAACCGCCCGGCTATTACCTTTATAGGCCTACCGGGACTGGCCCAAAACCTGGCCTGGAACGTGGGGACGGCTTCCCACCCAACGCTTCGACCGTCCCGGGAAAGGAGACCCATACCTGGCTGCAAGGCTGCCACTCTAGCTCCCTTTGTTAGTAACCTATTGTGACTAATACCCCCAAGTCTCCTTCCCCCACCGAACCCAGCCATTCGGTGGCACGTTTGTAGCAGGTACCCTGCTAAATTTCACCTAGTGGCAGAGTCCTGTAACTGCACACGGTCACACTGCCACAATATGTATATATATATACATATATATATATACATATATATATATATTTTATATATATATATATCATCACTGTGTATCTAATTGTAGTATATTTAGAATCAAGTTATTATACTTTTTTGGTTGGCATGTATTTGTTGTTATTTTTTAAAAAATATAAAATATAATATTTTTTTTGTCTTACTTGAGCATATGATGTAATTCATTTGAACATATTATATATCTTATATGATCACTTTTATTGTTGTAATACACTTATTGGATTGCACTTGGGTTGGTCACATGTCTTGCTCTCTTTTTATTTTTTTCTTTCTTTCTTTATTTTATTAATATATATATAAAAGAAATTTTTTCAGTATTATGTATTATTTTTTATTGTTATTTTGTTTATGTTATTTTTATATTTATTTCTTTTTCTTTTTCTTTGTGTGTGTCAGTATATACTTAATATCATTCTTCTCCTTATCTCCCTGTTTATGATGTCCTCTGTTTCATTTGTGGTCTCCAGTCTTCACTGACTATGGGCTGCCATTTTTGGTGGGTCTTTAACTTATTCTTATAGTTTGGTCTTCAGTGTCTCCACTGATGTATTCCGCCATTTTTTGTGGGTCTATTTTAGTTTCATATGAGCTGGTTACTGACGCCGTGCCAGAGCATATGTATTTTATATCCTTTGTTCTTTTCTGATGACGTCCGTGTTTTCGGTCTGCGTGCTGGCGTCGCACGTGGTCCGGGATTCATGTGACGGACTCAGTTAGACAAATGAGATACTTTTACTATCGGGACCACAAGGTAACAGGGGATATTGCTTTCAGCTGTTTGTCTCTTTACCCTATTGGATGTGATAACCTTTTTAAGGGAGGTGAAGTTAGTTGTGAGTTACCCCCTGACGAAGCCAGGTGTGGAGAAACGCGCGTTGGGGTCTGTCTGTGCCTCTTCTGGGTGGGTATGCGCTCTTACTATGGGTGATTATATGGTGACATATCATTGATTATTTGTATATTTATATGTATATTTGGTTATATACTATGTTATTTATTTGATTTGAATATGCACCTTATGCATACCATCTAGTGTGGGGTTGTATCTTTGTGGTACCACGATTTTTAGCTATATGTATTTGGTCTTTGTATTTTTGCGTTTTTACTATACATTTGTAAATTAATAAAAAGTTTTATATATATGTGTTTTTTGTATTTTTGGTAGTTTTCTATATATACTGGTGTTGTGTAGTCTATACGTGTATAGGAATTGTGGGGAAAAGAGTAGAAAGTATAGTCCCTGTCCTGCGGGTGTAATAGGCGCCACACATCCACCAGCTGCATGTCATGGAACAGCTTCTTGATTTTATTGAGAGTACGATAGGCCACTGAGGAACGCCCGGCTGAGGTGTCTAGAAGGCGGTTCAAGGCCAAGTTGATAACCCCCACTCCCCCCAGCACGATTTGTCCCTGAGCAAAAATAAGAAGGGCATCCAATATCTTGTTTAGAAAAGTCAGCTGACCCGTATTGGGTGCATATATGTTAGCCAGCGTGTACACCTGACCCTGAAGGCTAACTTTGACAAAGAGAGCCCTAGCATCTTCATCCCGGTATGTATTCAGGATTGTGATAGGGAGCGATTTATGAAAAAATATGGCCACCTCCTTGACCTTAGACGAAGGATGACTGTTATGGCACCAGAAAGGGAAATACCTGTTACGATAGGACTGTAGCTGCGAGTAGAGGAGGTGGGTTTCCTGAAGAAAAACAATGTGGGACTTCTGTTTGTGAAGATGATATAAGATTTGCGATCTTTTTTCGGGGGAATTGAATCCCTCGAAGTTAAGGGACGAAAGGCGTGTATTAGCCATTTGTGTATCTATCAGAAAAGAGGAAGAAAGCACCCCCCGAAACTACAAGGCACGTGCACTCTGTTCGCCAGCCGCTGAGCCCAAAGGGAACAGACCATAAACAGTAAACAGTCAAAAAGAAAAGCCCAATTAACAAAGGCCGGATAACTAAAGTAGGCAGGTAGCTAACTGCAATGGCCATTTGGTAATCCAAAATGGCCCACCTAAACGGGGGATCCGCCACTAAAGTAGCAGAGACCGAAGAAGGAAAGACTAAGAAGCAGGCAGTAGCGTATACAAGTAAAGAGGGTTACCACACCGCTAAAAATCTGCAGTGTGCAAACCACTGGAGTCACAGGAAGACAGTTCTTTGATAAAGGCGTCCCACCCCGAGCAAGCCCCCCAAGGCAGCATGCGGATGTGAAAGGGGAAAACTCAATGAGATACAGGCAAGGAGATGCGCCAAGGGGGGGAAACCCCGAGAGAGACCGCCCCCACCAATTACCGGGACCAAAATGTCTAAGGTACCCATGACACAAGACCCCACACAACAGTCGAGGGGGAAGACTTCAAGGGACCCTCGACCCCCAATGCGTGTCGGGGGATATGCCACAAGCCCCGCAGACCAATCGTCCAGACAGAGTAATGGAGGCAAAAGAAAAAAAAAAAAAGATTAAGGAATTTCGCCCCATGTGGGCGCCGATAACGGGTTAGAGCTGTCACCTAAGGAAACTTCACTATCAGGCAAGTCCATTAAGTCCAGTCGAGAAACTGATAGCCAGCCAGAAGCAAGGTTATCTAATGACACGGTCACAAGACCTAAGTTCCTCAACGGTGAGGCCTCGCTCTCGACGGTTGGCTATCCAGGCTGTCCCAGCGACGCCGAGGCCTCTGAGGCTGCGAGGTGACCAGCTGGGTGCGCACCCGTTGGTTATCCTTCAACTGGACTTGCCCCAAAGAAGGGTTCAAGGATGTGGCCAGCGACCAGTCTGGGAGGACCACCTCTGGGAGCCCCAGAGCAGCGATGAAGGCCGGAAGATCTTCCATAGGTGACCATCTTGTCAAGATGCTTAACTTGGAGTGAAAAGGGAAAGCCCCATCTGTATGGTATATTTTTGGATTGGAGGACCGCCAACAGTGGTTTAAGTGCCGCTCTCATGCGCAGTGTGCGACGCGATAGATCCGGGAATAGGCTCAGCTGGACTCGTTCAAACTCAAGTCGTGGCATCAAACGGGCATTGCGCATGATCTCCTCTTTCAGAGTAAAATGGTGAATCCTGCAGATAATGTCCTGCGGGCGCACAGGGTCTATGCTTGGCGGGCGCAACGCCCTGTGAGCCCTATCGAATTCAATGGGGGTCTCCTCTGGCCGTCCAAGGATTCGGTTGAATAGTGATGTCAAGGTGGAAGTGAGGTCGCCCTGTTTGTCAGATTCCGGGAGGCCTTGCAGCCTTACATTATTCCGGCGGCTGCGGTTCTCTAAGTCATCCAGTTGGGTGGTATACTGAAGCTGCTGCAGGTTCTGTTCTCTTATGGAAGACTGTAGAGTAGTGATTAAGGTGGTTGTCGACTCTTGAGCTTTTTCCAGCTGACGGACTCTGACTTGAAGATCTGCCACATTAGCTTGGACCGGTCGAAGCTCTTGTCTCCAGGATTGCCTCAAGTCCTGGGCTAGGAGATGCAGGTCTTGTTTGGATGGTAAAAAGGAGATCAGGGATCGAAGCTCAGGGTGGGCTTCTAGGGCATGAGCCGCATCCTCAGGTGGCAAGAGGCCTGGGATCTGGGAGGGAGGCATTACCCCAGATCTGCGAGGGGAAGGAGGCTGGGGCTCGGTACTGTAGGCATGATGTGAGGGGCTTCCTCCCCAAGTAGGAGAAGCAAGATGCCCACGGGGTCTCCTCACTCAGCAGGTCACACAGCTGGGAATGGTGGTCACGCGGCACACCCGTTGGGGTCAGGGCAGCAGATGGACCCCCACCATCCGAGGGAGTGGAGTGTGATCTCACACCTCCACCCCTCAAGGTCCCACCACCATCCCAAGCCGCAACAGGCTCCCCACAATGTCCAGAGGCAGACTCTCTGGGGCCTCATAATCGTCGCCTCCGGGTGGAACCCGGCACCGGTCAGTGCCTAATCCAGGGTTCCCCACCTGCGACGGAAGGGTGGCAGGAGGTATCCTGGGGTCCCCCATGGCATCCATGGGGTCACCACAGCTAGTCCCCCCTGCATCTGAGTAGGCCAAGGGGCCTAAAGCTGGCCCAGGAACTGCATGGTAGCACCCCTCGTCTCCTGAGTGTGGCTGTTCTGTACAGTCAGTGGCATGCTGTGTGGGGAGAGGCAGGATCGCAGTCCCCTGTGTGCCCTCCGCTGCCCGGTCAGGTAAAATGATTTGGGGGGATGCGACCCGCGTCCCTGCTGCTGGGCGTTCGGAGACGAGCAAGGAGAGGGCCGGATCACACAGTTCTGCTCCTGCTGCTCGTGCGGTGACGTGTCCTGTCGTTGCCGGGCTGACTCAGGGCTCAGCATCGCGGCCGTGGGAAAGTGCCGGGGTGCCGCTTCACACTGACCTGGCGGGATCAACGCCGTGGTGTCGCTCCATGGCGGGTAAGTACTGGCGCCGCTATGTTTCCTTGCCGATGCTCCGTGCCGGGGTTCCCGTGCTGCCGGTGCTTCATCCGCGGCATCCTCCGGTCCTCGGCTCACACCCGGCTCAGCAGAAACAGGTTGAGCAGAGCAGGGTCCGGGCCGGCTGCGCAGTGGCTGCAGGCTTAAGGGGTGCACGGCCCGTCCCTCGTGCTGAGCTGCAAGATGGCGCCTGCTGCTCCTGTGCGCGGGAAGCGGGATCCTCTCCCTCCAGCTGCTGCAAAGGGGCAAAATAGTTTGAGCTAGGCAGCCCCATTTGTTCAGGGGGCCCCCCGGGTGCCAGAGATGTCTTCTTACTGCTCTTTTGCCCCATTTCTGTGGTCCCAAATGGTGATATTTGGATATACTCCAGAGGAGCTCCTGCAGTGTGCTTCTTGTCTCTTACATGGCAGACCACGCCCCCCTGATAGTTTCTTTCATTGATAGTGTGCTACTGATATTGGAATGTGTATGTATATTACAGCCACGCCAGTGTGCATCTATGCTCATTTTTTTTCAAAAATGTTTTTTGATGTGCAAAACCATATATTGTTTCTCTTTTATGAGAAGGGCCAGCTCAAATGTTGCATTATTGATCCTCTGACCCATGATCGTATTAAGCAGATTGTAGTACCCAGCCAGGATATAATCACTGCAGAAAACAATACCCAACATAAAACATAACCTTTAATTAGTACTATATAAAAAAGTGTCAAAAAATTGTTGTGTAAAAACTTAGTATAGCTCTTCAGATCTAAACAGTTATAGGGTGTAAAGTACTCATACAATAAGCTCCTAGACAAGGATAGACTCACGGTTTGTTGATATTTATGTCCACATAGTCATCCAGTCCCTTGTTATGGTGTTAAGATATCCAGTATCTATATTGTCCACGAGATACAGAAAAATAGTGATATGAAAAAAATTATAAAGGGGGGAGGAGGGGTCTATCCTGTCCCTCAACCTCATCCAACCTAACAACGGCCTCTTCATTATCTTAGGGTGCCAGGTAGGCGTCATCTCACACCAGTCAGTGGTGTTATTTTTCACCAGTCTGATATCAGTTCTAGTCTTCTTGGGTTGTTTCATCATTTTTCTTTATTGAGTAGTTTGATATTAGTTCTCGGATGGACCCTTTCATTTATTTAAAAGGGGGAAATGTGTTGGGACAGAATTGGGACAACAGTATATACGATCAATGAGAAAGTAGTTGATGGGGGTGGGCCAAGTGCAGATGTAGGTGGTGCCAGTACTGTTAATACATCATCTGCTATAATTAATTAGCTCAGTGTAGAAAAAGTCAAAGCCAAGTTAAATAAACTGAATGTGAACAGGGCTCCAGGTCCTGATTGAATACACCTAAGAGTTCTTAAAGAGCTCAGTTCGGTTATCTCTGTGCCCCTGTACATGGTATTTAGAGATTCCCTGGTGACTGGTATAGTACCAGGAGACTGGCGCAAGGCAAATGTAGTTCCCATCTTCAAAAAAGGCTCCAAGCCTTGCCCAGGTATTTATAGACCAGTAAGTTCAACATCTGTTGTGGGAAAAATGTTTTAGGGGCTCATAAGGGACTATATACAGGAGTATGTTGACAAATACGATATTAGTGATTGACAGCATGGATTTACTAAGGACAGAATCTGTCAGACCAATCTGATCTGTTTTTATGAAGAGGTGAGTAGAAGTCTGGATAGCGGGGCAGCTGTGGATATTGTGTTTTTAGACTTTGCAAAGGCATTTTATACTGTCCCGCATAAGCGTTTGTTAGGTAAATTAGAATCCATGGGGCTAAAGATAACAGTGTGTAATTGGATTAAAAACTGGCTGTTGGATCGTACTCAGAGAGTGGTGGTAAATGACTCCTACTCTGAGTGGTCCCCGGTTGTGTGTGGAGTGCCGCAGGGTTCAGTATTGGGTCCTCTCTTATTTAATGTATTTATTAACGATATAGTGGAAGGGATCAATAGCACAGTTTAGATTTTTGCAGATGACACCAAGCTATGCAGGGTAGTGCAATCTATGGAAGATATTCATAAATTGCAAGCAGACCTGGACACTGAGTGCTTGGGCATCCACTTGGCAAATGGGGTTCAATGTGGATAAATGTAAGGCTTTGCATCTGGGGAGAAATAATCTACAGGCATCATATGTCCTAGGAGGAGAAAAACTTGGATAATCGCTTGCTGAGAAAGATCTGGGCATTCTTGTAGATCATAGACTACAGAACGGCATGCAATGTCAATCAGCTGCCTCTAGGGAAAGTAAGATATTGGCGTGTATTAAAAGAGGCATGGACTCGCGGGACAAGGATGTAATTCTACCACTGCATTGGTGCGACCTCACTTAGAATATGCTGTTCAGTTCTGGGCCCCAGTTTATAGAAGAGATGTAATGGAGCTAGAGAGAGTATAAAGACGAGCAACCAAACTTATAAGGGGAATGGAGCATCTTAGTTATGAGGAGAGGTTAGAAGAATTGAACTTATTTAGTCTTGAGAAAAGACGGCTTCGGGGGGACATGATTAATTTATATAAATATATATATAAATAGTCCCTACAAAAAGTATGGGGAAAAATGATTTCATGTAAAGCCCCGTCAAAAGACAAGGGGACATTCCCTTCGACTAGAGTAAAAAGGATCCAATCTCCAGAGGAGAAGAGCGTTCTTCACTGTAAGAAATGTGAATCTGTGGAATAGCCTGCCTGAGGAGCTGGTCACAGCATGAACTGTAGAGAGTTTCAAGAAAGGCTTAGATACCTAACTGGAACTAAAGAATATTAATGCATATGTAGCTATGTAAAATTCTGGATCCTGGCTGCTGGAGGCTCTGGGTTCAGAGATAGGGTCTCCACTGGAGCAGATTGGTTCTTGCCTTATGGGTTCCAGGGCATTAACCAGTGGCGAGGCTGTGCTTAATGTCCTTGTCTCTCTCCCTTCACCCCCATTTTCCCCACCATTGGTTGAACTTGATGGACACGTGTCTTTTTTCAACCGTACTACCTATATAACTATGTAACCTATTTGATATATGGTTCTCTCTAAATTAAGTGGTAGGATGTTACATAGTGGTAATTACCTAGAGGGGAGTCGCCCTTTTCAGGGCGTTTACGCCGCTTTTAGGTAGGGTAAGTTTGAGGGACATGATATTAATATTTTTCTGGATCTCGTGGACAATATAGATACTGGATATCTTGACATCATAACAAGGGACTTGATGGCCATAAATATCATCAAACCGTGAGTCTATCCATGTCTGGGGGCTTATTGTATGAGTACTTTACAACCTATGACTGTTTAGATTTAAAGAGCTGTACTAAATTTTTACATGGCAATTTCTTTGGGACCTTTTTATAGTACTAATTAAAGGTTATGTTGGGTATTGTTTCCTGCAGTGATTATGTTTTTATTACCTGACAGAATCTAGTTTGTGCAGTTATCTACCCAGTCAGGATGCCCATCTTATTATTGATGTCTACCACAATCAATAAGGTCATGTTGGGTGCCAATAAACAGTCACTAATTTGGCAGAGATTTTTTTGGGTTGGAATGTGAAAAGACATAGAAGAATGGTGTCTTAACTGTACCATCTGTGCCATCAATAAGGGAAGACCAGCCTAGACAAAATGCACCACTGCACCCTATTAAGAGTCATAGACCATTTGAGCTTGTTGCCTTGGACCATGTTAAACTAAGACCTAGCTGCGATGTATCTCATTGACCATTATAGCAAGTATGCCATGCTGATAACAGTGAAAGATTTATCAGCACACACCACTGTTAATGTGTTTGAAAAGAGGTTTAATGAGGTACACAGACCACCAGAAAAAATTCTGACTGACCAAGGCTCCCATGGTTTATGTGAAAAAATTACCAAACTGAACCGTAAACTACCAGAGAATGAAAAATCAAAATGACCGGATTGGGCATCTACACTGACTTTGCTGTACAACGAAATGCCACACTGTTACACTAAACAAGCCCCCTATACATTAATGTCAGGACACAAGAGCTGGTTGCCAGCTATCATACTACTTAATGTATCAACTTGTGATGATAGCACAAGTTACCACAAACTGAGTAGGGAAAATAACAAATGAAACGTCTCAAACTGATCCAACAAATTACCAACCAAACAACCAAAGAGGCTCAACAAAAACAAATGGATGACTATAATGTCAAAGCTGAGACCAAACCAATATGTGTGGGAGATTACGTATGGTTACGAAAACAACAAAGGTCTAACAAACTGGAAAATAAATAAGAGTTGTGCCCTATGAGATGCAAGAAATACCAACTGCTGAAACATATTGAATAAAGAAACAGGGTGAGGATAACCTAAAAATTGTAGACTGGAATTAACTGAAACTGTGTTTAGCTAAGGAACATGGGGTAAAGAGCCCTACGTCACAAGAACATGTTACTGAAAATGTACCAACTGAAATTGTGTTAATAGAAATGGACTTAAAACCCGCTATTGACAAGAAAACTACCTTTAACTGGTTTTCACCCCTGGAATGGTTAGTGCTACCAAAAATGTCTCTACCTGTGTCTAATATCTCAAAGCTTTGTAGTCCCATCACTGACGATACCACTGGTGATGTTTCTGATCAACACACAAACCCAGGAGATCAGAAAGAGTAACCAAGGTTATCAAACCAGCCAGATACAGTCATATGAAAAAGTTTGGGCACCCCTATTAATGTAAATCATTTTTAGTTCTAAATATTTGGGTGTTTGCAACAGCCATTTCAATCTGATATATCTAATAACTAATATTGCACATTTTGTGTTAGTACAATAAACCTCATTTCAATCCGGAAATATTACTGTGTCCATCAGTTATTAGATATATCAAATTGAAATGGCTGTTGCAAACACCCAAATATTTAGAACTAAAAATGATTAAGATTAATAGGGGTGCCCAAACTTTTTCATATGACTGTATCTGCATTAAGTGTTCTATTAATGATTTGTACCCTATGGTTTTGAACCGACCTTGTAAGAAATGTCTTTACTTTAATGTAGACCCCTGGACTTATTTCCCCTTGGGGTGCACTACGCCTTACCAACCCTTTCAGAAAGCTGTAACACATGGTGAAACCTCGACTGTGTCTGGGGAATCCAGCGTAGAGTTCGAAGAACCACAAACCCAGGCACTGTCCTTCCTTCAGGGTACCTGCTGCCAGTCATGACTATTTTAGGGCTGCAACTTGGATAGCAGAACCGAAAAGTCATTACCACCTTGCAGGGGTTAATAGGGATAAATAGATAGGTTCCTTAAAGTGCACCAAAGTCTAAACCAATGCAGCTTAGAGGCAGGGCCGGGACGACAAGTAGGTGAAGGTAGGCAACCGCCTAGGGCACTACTTCATCCCACCCAGAAAGGGGGCACAAGGAGATATGTTGTGGGCTGAATTTTCCATTGAAGGGTGCTACATGCCTTATTTACCTATGGCAGCAGAATACCTTGTCCCAGTCCTGCTTAGAGGATTCACATCTTATTCTAGAGACATAGGGCAGGAGACCCCTATCACTTTTTGCACCAGGGACCAAGAATCTGTCATGTATGTGGTGGCAGCAAGAACATCCCAATGGGGAACAGGGAGGTTCAGCTGGAAGGGCCGTAGTTATAGTGGGTGTGGTGGGAGCCAGGGCTGCCGTCAGTCATCTATTAACCATTTCATGGGCACATGCAGCTAAATCAAATGGGGCCCCCACCCATTACTACTTCCTATTTTTAACATATCACTGGGCCCCTTTTTGATTAGGGCCACTGACAGTAGTACTGCCCTACTGGCACCACTGGAATCCCTTTTACAGTAGTCTGACCCCAAAACGAGCAAAAATGCCCTTATGGACACCCAGAATAAAATTGGAAATAAGAAATTGACTATTTCAAACAAGATTTTTTCCAATGCTGCTGCTACGGCTACTACGGCTACGGCTACATTCTACTGCTGTAACGTTGCTGATGTTGTTCCATCGTGACATTAGAATGTGAAGAAGACTCAACAGATGTCTCCACTTGGTCAATGAGCCCTGTCTCAAATTCCTGCATTCTACTGACAACTTGAGTGGGTGGACGGTAATTGCTGGAAGGAGGATAGCCACCGAGTAACCACTGATCTTTTTGATTGCCTTGAGACATGTGAAATTTGAACTGAGTATGTGAAATAAGCTTTTTTTCAATATAACCTTTACTATTGGTGTCTTTTACAGTGATCCTTACCCCAATAGCAGCACAGATGCCCTTATGGACATCAAAATAAAATTTGCAATGAAGTAATAAGTTAATTGAAACCATTATTTTAGTGAATAGGACATTAGACTATCGCTGTCTGATTACGCAGAATGACCACAAAATCAGCAAAGAATCCCTTATGGGACACTCAGAATAAAAATTTGGCAGATAAAATCAGTAATTGATCTAATATTTTAGTGAATAGGACATTGGGACTATCGCTGTCTTTTTACACAACATGACACAAACTAAGCAAAAATGCCCTTATGGACCATTAGAATAAAATTAGCTAGAACAAATCTGTATTTCAAATTAGATTTTGTGAAATAAGACATTGATATCACTGTCTTGTACCACAGCTTGACCCAAAACCATCACAGTTGCCTTATGGACCTGAATAAAAATTTGCAATAAGAAATTGACTAGAGTCAGGTAGGTAGCCAGGGACTGGTAGGTAACCAGGATCTGGTAGGTAGCCAGAGTCAGGTAAGGTAGCAGGCAGAGTCTGGTTGGTAGGTAGGTAGCAAGGTTCAGGTTGGTAGCCAGGGTCAGGTAGGTAGCCTGCAGGGTCAGGTTTGGTAGCCAGGGTCAGGTAGGTAGCCAGACAGGGTCAGGTAGGTAGCCAGGCAGGGTCAGGTAGGTAGACAGGGTCAGGTAGGTAGCCAGGGTCTGGTAGGTAACCAGGGTCTGGTAGGTAGCCAGAGTCAGGTAAGGTAGCAGGCAGAGTCTGGTTGGTAGGTACATAGCCAGGGTCAGGAAAGTAGCCAGGGTCAGGTAGGTAGCCAGGCAGGGTCAGGTAGGTAGCCAGAGTCAGGTAGGTAAGCCTGGACTGGGTCAGGTAGGTAGCAGGCAGGGTCAGGTAGGTTAGACAGGGTCAGGTAGGTAGCCAGGGTCTGGTAGGTAACCAGGGTCTGGTAGGTAGCCAGAGTCAGGTAAGGTAGCAGGCAGAGTCTGGTTGGTTGGATAGCAGGGTCAGGTAGGTAGCCAGGGTCAGGTAGGTAGCCAGGCAGGGTCAGGTAGGTAGCCAGGGTCGGTAGGTTAGCCAGGGACCGGGTCAGGTAGGTTGCTGGGCAGGTCAGGTAGGTAGACAGGGTCTGGTAGGTAGCAGGGTCAGGCAGCCAGGCACCTTAATGTAAAAGAAAATGAAGAATCCCTTACTCACTGTCTTTGCTCTCTCGCAGTCAGATCCCGGGCAGTTGTGCTCGCACGGGTGGGCGATGATATGACATCATTGGTCGCCCACGTTCAGCATGGGCGCAAGCTAGGACATTAATGGTAGGCAGGCAGGTTAGCAGAGCGGTGCGCAGGCGGGCTCTGCTCTACTAGCACAGAGGCGGTCCTGCGTCTGAGGTTCGGGCAGTAGGCAAGGCGTGTTCAGAGGCAGTATGCGCTGGGCACCGCAGCTCCGGGCCTGCAGGCAGTGATCTGTTATGTTCATGACAGTGGTCACGGAGCATGAATTACAGGGACAGAGAGAAATGTCAGAAGCTTTTTTTTTTTTTTTTCCATGGGGCACGGCTCCCTAAAAGCCCGGGCCCCGTGGCAGCTGCTACATCTGCTACCCCTGTAGTTATGCCCCACAGTGAAGTTTTTTTTGCATTTTTGGATGCGTTTTTTGTGCAGCAATATACAGCATTAATCACTGTGCCTTGTTGCACAAAAAACGCATGTGCGTTTTTAATGCATTTTTAATGCGTTTTTGGATTTGTTTTTTGTGCAGAAAGGCACAGGCAATAGGCTGCTACTTGCTGCACAAAAAAGCTTTCCGAAAACGCATCAAAAAAAACGCACCACAAAAATGTCTGTGTGTGAAAGCACCCTTAGGTTCTGACATACACTGCAATTAAACTGCCCTTATTACTAGCAAGCTGCTTTCAATTATCGAAATTGTTTGGAAATGTGTTACAAGTGAGTAATCAATTATTGTGTTTAAAGTTTGGTGGATTATAAACATAGTAATTAATTACTCACTTGTAACACCTTTTCAAACTATTTAGATAACAAAAAGAAGCTTGCTAGTAATAAAGGCAGTTTCATTGTAGTGCAGTACAGCAAGTGAAAAATACACACCAAAACACCCTTAGGCTTGGCTCACATCTGCATTGAAGGTATAAATGGTCATAAAAGGATCCTTTTGACAACAGACATGATGCTCCACAAACCCTATTGATTACTAGTCATTCAGGTTTCTGCCATGGTGTCTGCTGTTTTGAAGGAAAAAATATAGCATAGCTTGCTGTGCTATTTTTTCCATCATTCCTGACGGAACATGCAACATAGGTTATGGAAACAGGAATCTATCAAAATCTGATCTTTGCAACACATTTGTGGAAGTGTTATCATGGCATAAACAAAAGAGATTTCCAAGGGTACGTTCGCATGGCAATTGTAAAATACCTGTCAGATTCTACAATAATATTCTATAATCTGTTTTCTTTTTTGGCACGCTTTTTCAGGGTGTATTTCAGATTCGACCGGTCTATTGACATTGAACAGTATGTTTTCCATTGGAAATCCAATGGAAGAACATGTATGTTCCAAATTTTTTGCAAAGCTGATGGTTTTGAAATTCGAGTTTAGATAATCCATCCTGTATGGACTAGCAGTCAGATTTTCAATTGAGGTCTATGGGGATGGTTAACAGTCCATTTTGAAACTGATTCCAATTCTGAAATTAGTTGTAAAAACGAACTGTAGATTCTTTCCGTGTAGATGGGTCCTAAGAACTTCAGAGGAAAAGCTGTGGATATTCATCACATTAGAACAGAGTATATAACAAACTCTGAAGGGCTCACAAACTTTCAGGCTTCACGATAACATTCTCTAGACAATGCTACAGGTTTCCTCTTACATTTCACAGGTAATATATGGGTCACAAAATGTACTATGCTACTATCGCCAGGTTAGTATTTGCCATGTTGTAATGGTCAGTGGTAGTGGATCCTCTGGACCACCGCAAGCGATGGTAATAGCCATGCAAGGGAGTAGAATCTAAGTAGGTCCCGGTTTTCACCAGAGCCCGCCGCAAAGCGAGATGGACTTGCTGCGGCGGATTGCTGCCAGGTCGCTACCTCTGACGTGACTTGCTAGTGGTGGCTGCCGAGGTGTGGCGTGGTACAAAATCGTAAGGCAGGCTCGTAGTTGGGGACAGGCAGAAAGGTCAGGGCAGGCGGCAAGGTTCGTGGTCGAGGGACGGAGGCAAAAGGTACGGTACACGGAAACAATACAAGACACTATGGAACGCTTCCTCTCAAGGCACAGGGCACTATTGATTCGGCAAGGTTACTGGGAGGGGAAGGACTTATATAGGATCAGTGCCCGATGAAACCAATCATTGGCGCGCTGTCCCTTTAAATTTGGCTGCAGTACCGCGCGTGCCATAGGGGCCCAGAAACAGGAGCGCAGTGAGGTAAGTGGGGGCCAGGGAAACACGTTGCGGGCTGCGGGGACGGAGCTGCGGCAGTGCCCACCGCAGGAGCCGCAGGAGCTGCAGCAGGGGTGCGGGTGTGCCTGCGGCCAGACTCGGGGTCTGCGGGTGCACCTGTAACACATATAACCTGCAGTATTAAAGGTGCTGTACACAATAGAGATTATATTCCATAAAATAGATATTGCCAACATAGCAAACATTGAAAATATTTCTACTTTTTAAAAATAAGCAGTATTTATGCAATACTCCTACCTACATGGCCTGCTTTATGTAACTTATATCCCTTGTTGCTCATAGCTGCGGCCATCTGATGCTTTTCGCTTATCTGGTCAAGCATGCCAATATGGTGAAATATTTAATCTAGTTATTATAGCAACTTCTTTACTGTGCGTAACTTGTCTCTCCAGGGGATTAATAAAGTTAGCTGAAAAAAACCCAGAAATGAAACAAGAGAAGAATAGGTGAGCAACTTCTTCACAGGCAATGACAGACATTATAAGATGCTGCTTGAGGTGGTAATACTGAAGAAGTTCTGCTCCTCAATAATCTACTGTTACCTGGATACCGGGGTCACATGACCTGTGTGGTGGTCACATGATAAGATGCTGCTGGAGGTAGCAATACTGGAGAAGTTCTGCTCCTTCATACACTATTGTTACCTGGAGACCAGGGTCACATGACCTGTGTGGTGGTCACATGACAAGAAGCTGCTGGAGGTATTAATACTGGAGAAGCTCTGCTCCTTAATAATCTACTGTTACCTGGATACCAGGGTCACATGACCTGTGTGGTGGTCACAAAAGAACAAAATGTGAAAAAAATGTAAAAAAATTCTGCAGTAATTTATATGTAAACTCAAACCGTGGCCCCGAAAATTACAACTTCTCCCACATAAAACAACTCCCTATACAACTTTGTCACTTAAAAAATAAAAAATTTCCGACTGTTGAAATGCAGGGAGGCAAAAACTGAAAAAACATTACTGGTCATCAAGGCCTTTTCAGGCTTGGGGCTTAAGAGGCTAAATTATATGTAATGTTTTGTGTACAACCTGGATGGATGATGGAACAACCCCTTTAAACAGAGGTGTCCATTTGTTATATGACTGGCTATGTTCTCAACTTCATGACCATCACTTTGTCCAAACATGGTCTAAAGATTTTGGTTGTGTTTTGCCTGAAATTATAAAGCATGCTTTCAACCTCTTGGAAGTTTAGGAAGGTTACAGATGACCCCTAAACTTGCATTTGTGCAGATGCATGATACCTATTCTTGCCATCTGTAGCACCATCCTATTGCTTATATACCTTAAACTGTAGTAGAGTTCATGATTTTTTCATTTTTTAATCCAAGATACTATTTAAGTGAGCGTGGAGTGACTTTTCAAAGTAAAAAGACAAGATATATACCTGGCCTCTCTGATTTAGTATTAGCCTGTTACGTTGTAGCACAATAATAACTAGATACAAGTCTTCAGCCAGACTTTTGTTTATGAAAGACATAAAAAATGTGAAGAATGTAAGCAGCTTATTAGTGCGTGCACCGTCTCCAAATCCACTGTATATATGCACACTAATAACTGTACCAAGATCAGAGTGCGTTTCTTGCCCTATAAATATGTTATTGCATTGTCAAGTCCTATTTTATAACTCATTAAAATACATCAGAAGACAAATAGTTTGATAATTGTATAAACTGTCTAAATGTTCCAGTAAGGGGAACAATAAACAGGAAATACACAATCGGCCATAACGTTAAAACCACCTGAAAAATATTCTGTTGGTTCCCCTTGAACCTCCAAAACAGCTTTGAAGGGCATGTTCTTTTATATCTGACACCAAGACATTAGCAGCAGGTACTTTGAGTCAAGTAAGATGCGGGGGGGGGGGGACCTTCATGAATCAGAGGAATTTGGAGACCAGGTCAACCCATTGAGCTTTTTGTCATGTTCCTTAACCCTTTCTCACAATGTAGTGGGACTGTCATTATTGTGCCTGACAGACCCCCAGCTTTGAGCTCTGGTTGCCAGACATGGCCGTTTCAACAAGACCCTCGGTTTCGGCCGTAGTGTCTTTATATTTGTTTTCACCAGTGTGAACACTGTCATACTCTGCTCAGTTAATTGATTCCTGACTAACGCCCGTAGTCAATGTCCTCTAGCACTCGGCTAGTTAACTTATTTCCTTGCTAGTCTTTTTGATTAACAGCCTTGTATTCCAACCTGGTCTTTTGTTGCTTCCACCTATCACCTCTGTTCTTTGTTCTCTGGTCTGTTATATAAGGGTTCCTGTGCCATTTCTCCTTGCCTGCTATACTGGTTACCTTTTGTGCCTGTAGCTAGCCTGTTACTCTTTCTTGCTTTACCTGTTACCTGACCTTGGCTATACTTAACGACTATTCCTCTGCTTTAGTGATTCAATGCTGCTTCTTTTGACTGTTGCTGACCTGGCTAGTTTGACCTTCCGTTATTGCGTTTAGTGTTTGTTTTGTCTACATCTTGTGTATTCACTTACTTAGGGCCACATGTATGAAAACTGTCTTGGTCCAAGACTTTCTTTGTTGTCCATAGCAACCAATCAGCGTTCCCCTTTCATTTCATATAGGGCACTGAAAAACTGAAACGGGCACTCTGATTGGTTGCTATGGGCAACAAGGAAAGTCTTAGACCAGGGCCGTTCCTAGGCTAAATTGGACTCAGGGCGAGGTGAAGAAATTTTGCCCCTTCCCCCCCTCCCCCATAAAATACTGCGCCTCAATGCAACACAGTGCTTCAACAGATAGTTGCCCCCTGTAGCCATGTAATACCCACCTGTAAGCAGACAGCAGCCCCAGTAGCCACAATAGTTGCTCCTGTAGCCAGATAGTTGCCTCTGCAGCCATGATAGTTGCCCCTGTAGCCATGTAATACCCCCCTGTAACCAGAGAGGAGCCCCAGCAGCCATGATAGTTGCCCCTGTAGCCCGTGTCCCCTTGGTAGCCAGTGTCCCCCTGTAGCCAGTGTCCCCTTGTAGCCAGTGTTCCCCTTGTAGCCAGTTGTCCCCCTTGTAGTCAGTGCCCCCCTTGTATCCAGTGTCCTCCTGTAGCCAGTTGTCCCCTTGTAGCCAGTTGTCCCCTTGTAGCCAGTGTCCCCCTGTAGCCAGTTGTCCCCCTTGTAGCCAGTTGTCCCCCTGTAGCCAGTTGCCCTCTTGTACCCAGTGTCCCCCTGTAGCCAGCTTCCCCCTTGTAGCAAGTTTCCCCCTGTAGCCAGTGTCCCCCTTGTAGCCAGAGTCCCCCCTGTAGCCAGTGTCCCCCTTGTAGCCAATGTCCCCCTGTAGCCAGTGTCTTCCCTGTAGCCAGTGTCCCCTGTAGCCAGTTGCCTCCTGTAGCCAGTGTCCCCTGTAGACAGTGTGCCCCTTGTAGCATGTTGCCCCCTGTAGCCAGTGTCCCCTGTAGCCAGTGTCCCTCTATAGCTAAAGATTTTAAAATAATAAAAATGTACTTACCTTTCCAGGATCCATGCAGCGTGTCCAGGTCCCGGAAGCCGGGGTTCAGTGTAAGCGGCGTGACGTCATCACACCGCTTCACTCTGCTCCCGGAGCCTCCTGAGACGAGAGCCGAGACTGAACATTGCAGGGGGCGTGGTGAAAGCCGTGCATGCAACTGCCGGCAGAGTCAGAGACTAACCGCGGGGCAGGCGAGGCGACAGTTTTTATACATGTCCCCCTTAGTGTGTCTCGCAGTCTACAGTTGGGGCTGTTAAGGAGTCTGGCACCCACAAAAGATAGGGACAGTGGGTTGGGAACAGTGTCAGGGCCTCACTCAATCGGTGTCTACTCATGTGCCCCTTCTCCGGTCCTCACAGGGACACATTATACTGCTGAAAGACATCAATGCTGTTAGGGAATACCCCTGCAATGAGAGGGTGTACTTGATCTGCAAAAATGTCCAAGTAGGTGGTACCTGTTAAAGTTACATCCATATGAATGCCAGAACCCAAGGTTTCTCAGCAGAACATTGTCCAGTGCAGCACACTGCCTCCGCCATCTTACCTGTTCCCATTGTGCATCATAGAGTCATCTCTTCCACAAATAATCAATACATAAGCAGATTATATAAATGAGTATGTAATTAACAGACCAGGTTATCTTCTTCTTTTGCTTTATGGTCCACTTTTGATTTTGATATGCAAATTACAGGCACTTTCTGTGATGGATAAGGGCCAGCATGGGTACTCTGACTGTTCTGTGAATACCTAATATGGCATTGGAGGGGTGGATGAGGTTATCCTCTCTGTGAGGTGCATTAGGGCCGAGTCTTTTCTTGGCCATCGCCCCATACCCTCCTCTGCTGGGGCAATAAAGCTGAGAGCCAGGAACTATTCCCGGTTGAGGTAAATCAGCACTGGCCCATTTCACCAGCTCTGTTCGGGAGGCTCACCTTTTGATGCAATCACATAATAATCAGTTTGTTTTATTGTTTTGGCTGATCCATGTATATTATTAAAGTGAATCCCATGTGGGCAATATGTATAAATGAATTTATTATATACTGTAAATACAACTTAAGTGGTGGACTTAAAGAGGACCTATCACCTCCAGGGAAACCTCATAAAGTAACAGAAGACTAAAATGCAAACAATTTCTCAAATATGCTTCATTAAAATAATCAAAACATTTCACCTGTAATTCAGGTTTTTTTTTAATAAAAAGTACTGGCCCTTTAAGACAAGACTGAAGTTGGGCCAAGCCCGCACATGACAGCTTGATGGCTCACTATGTTGACAGTTGTGTGAAAGTAACTGCTTCTGAGCTGGGAGAGTCCACTGTGCAGGGGGAAGCCAGGAAATCTGCATCATGTTTACATGTAGTAGCAGTGTAATATAGATGCCTGTTTTCTATGGAGGAGGACGCTGAAGCAACAGTTAAACCTGTCCCACTATGTCTTCAGTGTGCTATGTCTGCTGCACTGTATGTTGGGAGAGACTCAGATTGCTCTGTACAAGCAACTATGCCCTCAGCTCCTCCTGCACAGTTGGTATCGCCGACAGAAGGAATCCTACTAGATAAGGATCTGTGTCTGGCAAATTGAAACGAAAACCTATGACCATGTAATACTGAGGTAAATCCTCTGAATTACTAGTTACATGTATTTGAGAAAAGCCCTCCCCCCTCGCATTGAGATGTTCATATTCCGCCCGAAAACCGGCCAGAATTATGAACATGCTCAATGTTTATCGGACAAAAAACCGCCCCGCGGAAAACCTGTGCAGTGGGGACCACTGTGCGGGTTTTCCATTAAGGTCCATTTTAAAAGTTGTCACCCGGTTTATAGACGGTTTTCAAAACCGAAAATTGTCTGATAAACCGGGTGAAAACCCGTGCCGTGGGGACAAGCCCTTAGAATTTCATCTGCTATAATTTTTTTGTGTTTGTGTGGAGGAGAGAGGTACTTTTGAAAGTCAGTGAACTGGATTCCATGACGAGCCTGCTATATTGTAGGTGACTCAGTCAGCACATGAATTCACACAGATTCACCATTAATAACAGCAGAACAGATCTCCCAGTGGCCGCACATTTCTCCAGAGAAGACCACTCTATTGAAGATTTGCGGGTTGTGGTTTTAATGGGACATTTTAAGACACAGAGGGAGAGAAAGGAATGGGAATATAAGTTAATGCAAAAATTTCAAACCCTGCAAAATGGACTGAATATTCATGGCAGTTTCATTTCACACTATGTATGAACTGTGAGGATCACAAATCACATCTGATAGCAAAGAGATAACACCAAGAATTACTGATCTCTCCGTCATGCCTCACAAGTTTCCAGATTGTTTATTTCTTGACCTGTTTTAAATAACTGCTCTACTTATATTGCATTTTGTTATTTTTAAAGATTCTTAGTTCCTTTGAAGATCCATGTCTTTTGTGTATAAAAAGTCTGAATTTTCAGTTTCTTGAATAACATCGTGTCTGAAGAAGAGAGTTAGAACTGTCGAAAGCTTACCATCAAATATTCTCAATTAGCCTCTAAAAGGTGTCGCCTGATTTCTTCATTCTTTTAAATTGTAAATTAAAAAATTTGACTCCTTCACCCATATGTTTCCAAAGGATATGCCATAAATGCACATTCACTGATTCCTAGCCCCTCTGTAAAGGTCAGTGTAGTCATGGTGGAGTTTTCACATGGACATTACACAGAAAAATACAAATGCTAGTTTTAATAGAGATGGCCTGTTTCAACAGAAATAATCAACTGCTACACTATATCTCTATAGCACACCTTCAAAAGCTGCAGCAGCATGGAGCAGTTCTAAGCAGTGTAAACTGTGAATTCAGCATCGGGTGAGATATAAAGGGCTGTTTTTAGCCCGGTATTTGTTCTGTTTTTGACGTGCAGGGGGACAGCTTTTGTGTGTGGTTTGCAGATTCAAGTCCTCCCCCTTTGCACCGACATGTTCATTTTCCGCCCGAAAAACCGGGCGGAAGAATGAACATGTTCTATAGTTTTCGGTCCGCTGGCGTTGTAAAGAACCGTTCGGCGGAAAATCCATGCAGTGGGGACTGCTGCATGGATTTTCCATTAAGGTCCATTTAAAAGGTTGACAGCCAGTTTACAGACGGCTTTCAAAGCCGAAAACCATCTGTAAAAATGGCAGAAAACCTTTGCAGTGGGGACATGCCCTAACACTTACTAGAGCTTTCAGCAGCCTCTGTATCTTGGTTTTAGGGACAGGACTGACTAAGCCATACTTACCAACCCTCCCGGGTTGGGCAGGACAGACCCGGAAATGGGGGCCTTCTCCCGCCTCCTTGAAGGGGTTGCTTAACCTCCCACACCTCAAGAGACGCTGCCCTGAAGTTACTGACCGCCGCCGGCAATGTTCTGGTAGCTTCCTGCAAAGGAAGCTATGAGAGCTATGGGCCCCAGAGAGCACTGCTGGGAAGGGAGGCGGGCTATGATGAAGCCACTAAGCCAGCCACCTCTAACCAGAAGCTGGATGCCGGCAGCAGGACAGGTGAGTGCATTACGGGAGCTGTGTGTGTGGGGGAGGAGTGTGTCTATGTGAGGGAGTGGTGACAAAAACTACTGCTGACTGACACCAAGCCCGAGTGATAGTAATGGAGAGGTGTCTGTCAGATACCTCCATTACTAAAACTGGAATTAAATAGAAAAAAAAACCACACAAAATGCACACATTTTTTTATTTCAATAAAAACTCCCTGGCTACTCTTTCACCATTTGGTTAAAGAAATCAATCCAACGTTGGTCTGACATAATCCAATGAGTCCTACATAGTCCAAAAGGGTTACCTGTATAAATATAAGAACATTAAAAAAAAACATGACAGTACTAAACTCTTGTCTCCTTCACCCCCTGAAGATCATGCCTGTGGCTGATTTTCTGGGGGTGCAAGGTACGGAGTTCAACCTGCACAATATTATTCTGGGGGATACAGAGCACAGCCGCAGCACAATCTCCAGGGGGTGGTCCTATGCCCCTCAAGGAGATTATAAACTGTCCTCTGTATTCCTCTCTCTCACCACTCCCCACCATTGTGTTATGCATCCTAGAGCCAACACAAAATACAACCCCTCATCACCCATAACCTCTCCACCTAATACCCCATAGTCCTCTCACCTCCACCTATCACTGCACCTATTACCCCATAGTCCTCTCACCTCTACCTATCACTCCATCTATCACTCCATAACCTTCCCACCTATTACCCCATAGTCCCCTCACCTCCACCTATGACTTCACTCCACCTATCACCCCATAACAGTCCCATCTACATCTATCACCCAATAACCTCTTCACCTATCACCCCATGTGGAGTTTTACAGAGGTGGCCACAGGTAGGGAGGTGCTGAAAAAAAAATTCTAATATGTTTGTTTGGTAAATTCTGCAAGGACAAGTCGTGACTGAGAGACGTCATCAGGATGGACAGGATGAAAAGGGAAAAAAAAAATTCCAGTCAAGACGTCTCTGGTGAGTCCTTAGATGTAACTGCACTGTAGTCACATAAATGCCTGCAGAGCCTGTGTGCACTGGTATCTATCACTATGTGGTCACTGTATGGCAGTAGTATACAGTTTGCAGAGCCTGTGTACACTAGTATATACTACTATATAATCACTTTGTGGAGGAAATAATTTTGGTAGTAGTGTAAAGGTTTAGTTACAGTTTAGTGGTATCTCCCATCTCTTCTGGATGCTGAATAGACTATCCAATGTCCAGGAAAGCTGGGTGATGGAAAAACCCTTTAGCTTTCTTCCAGAGCCATTATACAGTTAGGTGGAGTGAATGTGGCTTTTTGTGAATGGGGTGTGGGTCACAACAAATTTTTGGGGCAGCGTGCTACGCACCGCACCTTTGGGTCTCCCTAATGTCTGCTTTCAAAAGTTGGCAAGTATGCTTTAAGCAGTTTTCTCAGAGTGAATGAGGAGTTAGGGAGGAAAAAAAGCCCGATACATAGAGAAAGATGCATTTTCTATAACAAGATGTATTATTAATTTTTTAAAAATGTTACTGTGCTATTCATTGTTATGTGTTATTGAAAAGTTAGTGGCCATCTAAGCATAGATAGAGCCTACTAATATATTTATATAAAATGATTACATGATACAAGAGTCAACATTTCTAAAAGTATTGGTGTAATGCCGCACACTGCGATCCGGGCTTCGGGCCACAGGCGCCGCTGCTCCCAGCGCCTGCTTTGCTGCCCATATACTTACCCGGCCCCGTCTTGCTTCCTCCTCGATCAGTGCGCTGCTGTGCAGCTCTCCTGGATTTAAAGGGCCAGTGCACTGCAGGTATTCCCTTTCCACCTATGGCGTTTGGACACGGGCTTTATAGGGATTCCTCTTCCTGTCGGTGCGCAGTTGTTGGTGTCTGTTCACTAGTGACGTCCTGGTGCGCTCTCTAGCGAATACCTTTATTGTTCCGTTAAGCGTTCCTGTTCCTTCCTACGTCCATCAGGCTGACCTTCGTCTGCCATGTACTGTTCCTGCTTGGCCTGTTCTGCCCAGCTCTGGTTCCACGCTCCGGTAAGCTCTTTGTCTACTCTGTATGCATCGGCTATCACCGCTTGGTCCTGTGTTGGGGGTAGCGACCTGGGGGATACCCTGCGGCAAAGTCCGTCCTGCTTTGTGGTGGGCTCCGGTGAAGACAAGAGGCCCCTTAGACTCCGCTTCCCGGCGTAGATCACGGCAACTCCTCGCTGTGACCAGAGGATCCACCTTCCGTCCATAGAGTCTCCCGTGATAGTACAACTGGGCCATGGATCCCGCTGATCAACCACTTCCAGACACAGAGAGCCTATTGGCCGAGATCACACGCCAGGGCGCCCGTCAAAAGCAGTTGTTCGTGATGCTTCAGAACTTAAAGGCTTGTCTCCCAGAAGCACCTATTGTCCAGGATCCTGCACCAGTCTCTGTTCCGGTTCCTGCGGCATCAAGCCGTTCCCTGCACCTGCCACTTCGCTACGATGGGGATCCCAAGGACTGTCGATGTTTCCAGAACAAATGCACGATCCACTTTGAGGTCCTTGCTCAGCAGTTTGCTACTTACCGGGCAAAAGTATAATTCATCAGTTCTCTGCTCTTCGGCGAAGCACTGGCCTGGGTTACTCCCCTGTGGGAACGTGAAGATCCGCTGACGACTAACCTGCAAATTTTCTGGCTGCCTTCCGCAAGGTGTTTGAGGAGCCAGGATGAGCGTCCTCTGCAGCCTCTTCACTTCTTCAACGCTGTCAGGGAGACTCCTCGGTGGGACAGTATGTTGTACAGTTCCGGACCTTGTCCTCTAAGTTATCCTGGAACAATGAGGCCCTGGTCGCAACCTTCTGGGAGGGCTTGGCCATTCGTATTAAGGCTATGTCCACACTGTACAGGAAAACGATCGTATCTTCGCCGCTTTTCGTTTTTTAAAAGCGCCGAGGATACAATTGTTTCTGTGGCCCTATAGGCGGCAATAGGAAATACGTCTTTTGGCAGCGGAGTATTAAACGCTTCTCGTTTTCTTGACAACTTCCCATACTATTGTATGGAAGACATCAGGAAAATGAGAAGCGACCGCGGTTTTTGCACAAAGCATGACAAAAAATGCGGTCCTGCATCGGAGAAAAAACGGCCGCTTTCAGGCCATTTTTTGTCCGATGCAGTGTAGACATAGCCTAAGGAAGGAACTATTGGGGCGTGATCTTCCACCAGCCTGGACGACCTCATCACCTTGGCCACCTGCATCGATATCCGCTTCTCGGAACATCAGCAGGAGGTTAGGCTTCAACTGGAGGGTTATCGCCCCCGCAGAAGTCCTTGCTTGGCAACCGTCTTTTAGCGACCTCTTCAACCTGTCTCTGCTCACAATCGGGAAGAGCCCATGCAAGTAGATAGAGCCCACCTGTTGGAGGAGGAGAAGACTCGCAGACGTAACCAAGGCCTGTGCCTCTATTGTGGTCCCCAAGTTCACCTGCGTAGGGACTGCCCGATACGTCTGGGAAACTCCAGAGCCTAGGCTTCGTGGGAGAGGCGAACCTGGGCACGGAACTTTCCTCTCCACCATTGACCATGTTGGTCAGCCTGATCCTTCCATCCAGTTTCCGCCTTCAAGTTGCCGCCTTTGTGGATTCAGGGTCGGTGCGCAACTTTATTCATCCTGCCATCGTTGACAAGTACCATCTGCCCGTGGTTCCCTTAGATAAACCCCTCTCTGTCTCATCCGTGAATGGGGAGGTTCTCTCCTGTACCATCCGGTACCACACGCAACCCCTTACTATGCGTACAGGTGTACTACATCAAGAGAAAATCTCCTTCCTTGTCCTTCTATGCTCCTCTAGCACTCTTCTTCTAGGGCTTCCTTGGTTGTGAGATCATAGTCCTAACATCAACTGGAGAGCGGGCGAAGTTACTCGATGGGGCACCCGTTTTCACTCTTCCTGCATGTTCTGCAAGAAACAGGCACAGTTTCTCCCTCCTCATCGACCCTACGATTGCCCCATAGAACTTCAGCCTGGTTCCACTCCTCCCCGGGGTAGAGTATATCCGCTATCCTGGCCTGAAACTGAAGCTATGATGGCATATATCAAGGAGAATCTAGAAAAGGGCTTCATCCGCAAGTTATCATCTCACGCGGGAGCTGGATTCCTTTTTGTTGTATAGACGGGTCCTTGCGGCCTTGCATAGACTATCGGGGTCTTAATAAAATCACCATTAAGAATCGTTACCCACTGCCGTTAATTTCGGAACTCTTCATAAGGCTGTAAAAATGCTTGCTCCCCCTAGTGGTGTAGCACTCTAGGGGACTCAAAGTTAAAGTAAAAAAAAATATATATATCTTAAAGTGTCCAAAAAATTTTTTAAAGTTGAAATCACCCCCCCCTTTTGACATTTTACATTACATTTTAAAATAATAAGAAACTTACACATATTTGGTGTCGGCGTGTCTGAAAAAATCTGATCTATTAAAATATAACATCATTTATCCCGTAGACTGAACATCGTGAAAGAAAAAAATTCCAAACGCAAAAATTGCTATTTTTTTGGTCATTTCACATTACCTAGAATTTGGAATAAATTTAATTTAAAAAGTCGCATGCATTCCAAACTGCTAGCTATAAAAAGTACACTTCAGCCCCCAAAAAATGCACCCTTACTCAAGTCTGTAGGTGTTAGTACAAAAAAGTTATTGGTCGCAGAAAATGGCGCCGCCACACAAATTGAAAACAGAGAAAATGTATGGAATTTTTTTATGGTACCAAAACATAACGGAAACCCTACATATTTGGTATAGGCGGATGCGTATCAACATGTACAATAGAGAAAACACATTATTTTTACCAAAGATTGAACGCCGTAAAAACAAAACTCCCGCAAACATGGCACAAGTATGTTTTTTCACGTTAGAATTTTTTTGCGGTTTCCCAGTATATTCTATGATAATATGAATAACTCCATTTGAAAGTACATCTTGTCCCACAAAATAAAAGCCCTCATATGTGTATGTAGGTGGAAAAATAAAAAAAGTTATGGCTCTGGAAAGGTGAGGAGGGAAAAAGGAGCATGACAAAAAAAAGGCTCTGTTAGGAATGGGTTAAAAAATTAAAACATTCTCTATTTTTTAACTTTGCACTGATGCACCATTTTCTGCAACCAATGACTTTTTAGTTTTTCCCCTTTTGTGAGCTTAATTGTAATTTTATTAGAATCGTTTTGGAAAACATGTCTTTGTGTCACTTTTATTCCAATTTTCTGGAGGCGTGAAATGACCATAATACTCAATCTTGGAGTTGGGAATTTGTTTTCTTTTATTGTGTTCTTAAGGCATAAATGATGCTATATTTTAATAGATCTAACTCTTACAGACTTGGTGATACCAATTATATGTCATTTTTAATATTTTTTATTTATAACAAGGCAAAAGGGGGTGTTTTGATCATGTATTATTATTTATATTTTTCTTTCTTTTTTTTTTTTTTTTTTTTACATTTTTACTTGTAGTCTACAGGGCTGTCTTAATAACACTATGGGACCCTGGGCAGAGCTGTGCACTGAGCCTCCCCTCACCCCAACACAACCACTCACAGGAATAAATATGTACATTATCGATAAGAAACTTATAACCTACAACACCGGCATATAAAGACCACATAGTGGTCAGACACCAGCTCGGGTTACTACCACATGACAATGACTACAGCACCAATCTAATACAGAAGCAAAATATTCCCTGACATCCAGGGACTCACAGGAGACGTCTTATCTGATCAGTCGTTCTCTTCTTTCATGAGTCATTCCCTTTCAGTTACTTAGTTACATAGTTTGTAAGGCCAAATAAAGATAAGACGTCCATCTCCATCCAGTTCAGCCGATTTTGCTAACGTGTTGCTAAACTGTTCATCTAGAGGAAGGCAAAAAACCCCAATGAGGCAGGAGCCAATTGTCCTCATTTTAAGGAAAAAATTCCTTCCCGACTCCAATCTGGCAATCGGAATAATCCCTGGATCTACTCCAGAATCCTAGTCACTATAACTTGTTATATTATTATGCTCCAGAAATGCATCCAAACCCTTTTTGAACTCTGTTATTGAATTCACCATGACAAGTTCCTCTGGCGGAGAGTTCCACAGTCTCACTGCTCTTACAGTAAAGAATCCCTTTCTATGTTTATGTAGAAACTTTCGTTCCTCAAGATATAGAGGATGCCCCCTTGTTCTTGATACAGTCATGGGTATAAATAAATTTTGAGACAGATCTCTTTATTGACCTTTAATATATTGAAACATATTTATTATGTCCCCCTGAGGCCGTCTTTTCTCTAAACTAAATAATCCTAATCTTGCTAATCTTTCTGGGTATTGAAGTCCACACAGCCCTTTTATTATTTTTGTTGCCTGCCTTTCTATCTGTTCAAGCTCTACAATGTCTTTCCTGTGCACTGGTGCCCAAAACTGTTCACAATATTCCATATGTGGTCTAACCAGTGACTTATATAATGGGAGAATAATGTTCTCATCGTGTGCATCTATGCCCCTTTTAATACACCCCATAATCCTATTTGCCTTGGCAGCTGATGCCTGACACTGGCTGCTACAGTTAAGTTTACTGTCCACCAGGATTCCCAAGTCTTTCTCCATGTCACTTTTACCCAGCGTTTTTCCATTTATCATGTAATCATGTAATATATTTTTCCTTCCCATGTGCATAACCTTGCATTTATCTGTATTAAACCTCATCTGCCATTTCTCTGACCAGGCCTCCAACTTATCCAGATACCTTTTTAATAACACATTATCCTCTATTGTGTTGATTACTTTACAGAGCTAGTATCATCTGCAAAGATCAATATTCTACTGTGCAATCCATGTGTAAGACCATTATTGAAAATATTAAATAGGATAGGGCCTAATACTGACCCTTGTGGTACCCCGCTACTAACAGGGATCCAGTCTGAGTATGTACCGTTAATTACCACCGTTTGTTTTCTATCACTGAGCCAGTTACTTACCCATTTGCACACATTTTCCCCCAATCCAAGAATTCTCATTTTACTTACCAACCTTTTATGTGGCACAGTATCAAATGCTTTAGAAAAATCTAGATATATGACATCCAATACCTCACCCCAATCCAGTCTAGAACTAACTTCCTCATAGAAGCTGTGAGATTAGTTTGACAAGGCCGATCCTTCATAAACCCATGCTGGAACGGCCTTATAAATGTATTTTTAGTGAGATACTCCAGGATAGCATCTCTTAGAAAACCTTCAAACATTTTACCCACAACAGAGGTTAAACTTACCGGCCTATAGTTTCCAGGATCACTTTTTGACCCCTTTTTGAATATTGGCACCACATTTGCTATGCGCCAATCCTTTGGGACATACCTCATTATTAAACAGTCCATAAATATTAAGAATAGGGGCCTATCTATGACATTACTTAACTCCCTAAGGATACCGTGGTGTATACCATCATACCCCGTTATTATACAGCCCATAACACCCTTAGGACACGCGGGTGTATACCATCAGGACCTTGGGATTTGTCTATTTTAGTCTTCTTAAGATGGAGCTGCACTTCTTCCTGGGTTAGACTAGAAACATTTAAGTTGGAGTTTACCTCATCCCTCTGCGCTCATCAACAGAAGGGTCATCCTCCTCGGTAAATACAGTGGAGAAAAAATTGTTTAATAGGTTTGCTTTTTTCTCATCACCCTCTACAGTCTCTCCCTCTATACTTTTCAAAGGGCCAACATTTTCTGTTTTAATCTTTCAACTTTTTACTATTTATATAATTAAAAAATATTTTGGGGTTGGTTTTACTTTCAATGGCAATATGTCTTTCTGTCTCCAGCTTTGCTGCCTTTATCATTATTTTACATATTTTATTTTTTTTCCTTATAGCTTTTTAGTGCCTCTTCCCTGCCCTCCTATTTACGTAGCTGAAGTGCTTTCATTTTGTTATTTATTGCCTACTTTACATCCCTGTTGATCCACATTGGGTTTTTCCTGTTTCTAATTATTTTATTACCATAAGGAATTCACCTCTCACAGTGGGCGCCTAAGATGTCCCAAAATACCTTGTCCCAATCAATACGGTTTAGGGCCTCCCTAAGCAGAATAAAATTAGCCTTCCTAAAATTCTGTGTTTTTGTAGCTCCTCGACAAAAAACTCTATTGAAGGATAAATGGAAATGTATTATATTATGGTCACTATTTCCTAGGTGCCCCCCAACCTGAAGCTTTGTTACTCTGTCAGGTCTATTAATGGATATTAAGTCTAGAAGGGCCTTTCCTTTAGTTGGTTCCTGCACCATTTGGGAAAGGTAATTATCTTTAGTTATTGACAAAAACCACAGCTTTCAGTTTCCCAACTTATGTTTGGGTAGTTAAAGTCGTCCATAATAACAACCTCATTCTGATTAGCCGCCACATCTGTTTGTCTGAGTAGAACATCTTCCATGGGTTCTGTTATATTTGGGGGCTTATAGCAGACCCCTATTAGAATTATATTATTGTTGTTACCCCCATGTATATTTACCCATAATGATTCCACATGTTCATTACCTGTATCTGTATCTTCCCGCAGTGTTGGCTTCAGACATGCTTTTACATAGGGACACACACCTCCCCCCTTCCGGTGTTTATGATCTCTTCATGTCATATTTTTCTTCAGCAATTAATAATTCTAGTTCATTTATTTTGTTGGTCAGACTCCTGGCATTGGTCAGCATGCAATTTAGAGATTTTTCAGTTTTTATTCCTTTGTCCCTGTTCTTTTAAAATATTGCTATACCCCCTCCCTCCTTCCGCTCCACCCCCTGTTTTATTCCCAGCTCTTTATCTTGCACGCTATTATTGTAGTTGCCTTCCCCAATCCCTACTTTAAATATTCCTCCAACTTCCTTGCCCTTTTGTCCCCAAAACAGCGGAACCCTCCCCATTTAGGTGCAGCCTGTCCCCAGCATAGAGTCTGTAGCCAAGACAGAAGTCAGCCCAGTTCTCCAAAAACCCAAATCCTTCTTTCCTACACCAATTTTTGAGCCACTTATTCACCTCTCTAATCTCCGGCTGCCTCTCTGGTGTAGCCCGTGTAGCCTAATGGTGTAGCCTAATTCCCTGAAATCGTTTTTAAGGACACTCCACCTACTTCTGACTTTGTCATTGGTGCCAATGTGCACCATGATAGCTGGATTCTCACTGGATTGTCCATCTGATTCAGAATGCCATGTCTGTCTCCCTGTATAATCAGCCCCCTGTATAGTTTGCCACCCTGTACAATCAGCCCCCTGTATAGTCCCCCCCTGTATAGTTTGACCTTCTGTATAGTCTGCCCCCCTGTATAGTCTGCAAGCATATAATCAGCCCCTCTATGTAATCAGCCCTTCTGTATAGTCTGCCCCCCCCGTATAATCAGCCTCTCTGTATATTTTGCCACCCTGTATATTCAGCCCTTCTGTATAATCAGCCCCTCTGCATAGGCAGCCCCCTGTATATTCTGACACCTGTATTATCAGCACCGCTGTATATTCAGCACCTTGTATAGTCTGCCCCCCCCTGTGTAGTCTGCCACCCCTGTATAGTCTGCCGTTCCCATATATTCTGCCACCCCCTTTATAGTCTGCCCTCCTTAGTGTAGTCTGCCCCCCCCCCCGTGTAATCTGCCCCACTTGTATAATCAGGTGGTCTGTATAGTCAGTGCCCTGCATAATCAGCCCCCTGTATAGTCTGCCACCCTGTATAGTCTGCCCCCTGTATAGTCTGCGCCTTGTGTAGTCTGCCCCCCTGTATCGTCTGCCCCCCCATATAATCAGCCTCCCCATATAATCATCCTCTCTGTATAGTCTGCCGCCCTGTATAATCAGCCTTTCTGTATAGTCTGCTCCCCTGTATAATCAGTCCCTCTGCATAGTCTGCCCTCCCCTGTACAGTCTGTCCCACCTGTATAATCAGGCGGTCTGTATAGTCAGTGCCCTGTATAGTGTGCCCCCCTATATAATCACCGACCTGTATAGTCTGCCCCCCGTATTATCAGCACTTCTGTATAGTTAGCACCTTGTATAGTCTTCCCCTCCTTTATAGTCTGCCCCCCATATAGTATTCCACCCCCTATATAGTCTGCCCTCCCCTGTATAGTCTGGCCCCTCTGCCCCGTATAATCTGCCCCACCTGTATAATCATGCGGTCTGTATAGTAAGTGCGCTGTATAGTTTGCCCCCCCTATATAATCACCCCCCTGTATAGTTTGCCCCTCTGTATAGTCAGCGCCCTGTATAGTCTTTTCACCTTGTATACCGTCAGCCCCTCTGTAGGTAGATAGGCCCCCTCTGAAATGAAAAAAAAACAACAAAATGCTACTCACCTGTCCGCGTTCCCTTGCCGGGGACCTCGCTTCAGAAGCTGGTTTCCGGTATGAACGGTGTGACATCATCACGCTGCCTACGCCGGGACGTTCCTCCCAGCATACTCTGCCAGCTTTCCGCCTAGGAGATACAGCGGCGCAGGAGGCGTGATGTCACCTCCTGTAGCGCTTAAAGACGCGATGGGTTCAGGCCTGCATAAAGACGGGCCGCTTGGGACCACTGCAGGGGCTTAGTTACACCACTGGGCAGGGTAGCCGGCTGCCGGAGAGGGCCCCCTCTGCTCAGGGGCCCCTAGGCAGCCGCCTGCCCTGCCCAATGGAAAAGATGTTCCTGGTAGTCCACCTAGGGTACTTGGCTTTTAGAAGGCACGATCACTTGTACATTGTTCCTTATTACATAGGTCATGCAGAAGAATGTGCCAAGATGGTGTCTTATTCTGCTAAAGACAGGAAGAAATAGGAACAGCAACTTAGATTACTTTCTGCCATAGCAACCATCGGGCACCTCCCTGTCTCAGGCAAGGCGATTGAGGGAATAGATGTCCATATATAGATGTTCTGTCTGGGTGACAGGTTCATCCCCTTTTTATATAAATCCCCCCATATTTATGGAACATGGCTGGACGATTATGCAAACCAAGCACTTCTCACCTTTTGTCTCACCCATACACCCTAATAGATTGGAATCTATGGCCCTCACACCTTGGGCCACAGGTATGAAAACTGTCTAGGAATAAAACTCACTTTGTTGCCTACAGCAACCAATCAGAGCACCCCTCTCATTTTTCCAGAGCACTATATGAAATGAAAGGGGAGCTCTGATTGGTTGCTATGTGCAACAAAGTGAGTTTTAGACAGTTTTCATACATGTGGCCCCTTGCATCTGATCTGTAAGTAGCTTTGTACTATGTAATGCCTGTTTTTTGTCTCTACTTGTACCCTCTAATATGTAAATGCTATATAAATAAAGAATATATTATTATTATTGGGAGGAGGAACCATTTCTCATTCACTTAGATCATACCTGCCAACTTTTGAAAGTGGGAAAGCAGGAGATACGAAAGTGCGGCGCCCGTAGCGCGCCACGAAAAAAAAATTGCATGGCCACGCCCCCTTGTTTGGTGAGCTGCGCCTCCTCCACCTAACTGTTGAAAGCTAAATTAGGGTTTTGGCGTCATCCAGCTTTCCCGGACTGTTGGATAGCCTATTCAGCATCCAGGAGAGCTTGGAGATACCGCAAAACTGTGCCTACACCTAAACCATTACATTACAATCAATATTTCCACCATACAGTGATTATACAGTGGTATATACCACCGGCCCCATTTAAATGCATTACTCGTGGCATATAAGCGCTGCGAAAAATTAAATGTCACTTATCTCCCTGAGCGTACAATATGATCGTATGAGAGCTATGGATTACCGTAATTGCGGCGCGCATCTTGTCTGGTGTAAAGTGCAAATGCACGGCGAAATGCACGCCACAATTACGCCATGTGAACATACCCTAACACACCAGGGGTACTGGTAAGAGCCAGGTAACCGTCAGGAGCAGACCCTCAATTTGATGGTCCGCTTCTGTTGCGACTGCAGGCTGGTATTTTTAGAGTCGGAAGGGACCAGTGCTAATGGACCTTCCCATTCTGATAGTATCAGGCTGCAGCTGTCGGTTTTACCTTGACTCGTTATGGAAAACGGAGGGGACCCCACGTCTTATTTTTTTTTCAAAAATCATTTATTTATTGAGAATCCTAAAGTGGGCACCTCCTGTATTCATCACAGTGGATGCCCATTTGCAGATTCTCATTAGACAAATAAATTTTCAGAAAAAAAACTACGTGGGGCCCCTCCATTTTCCATAATCAGCCAAGGAAAAAACGACAGCTGGAGCCTAATACTATTAGAATGGGAAGAACCATCAATACTGCTCTTTTCCCATTCTAAAAATACCAGCCCGCAGCTGCTCCAGAAGCGAACCATCACATTAGAGAGTCCGCGTCTGATGGTTACCAGCTTTTCTCAGTACCTCTGGTGCGTTCAGTACTGGGGTAATAGTGACATGGGGTTAGTGTCAGCCTTGGGCAACAAAAAATACCACTGGCCAACACCAAGCCCAAGTGATTGTAATGATGAGGCATCTGTTAGACAACTCCATTACTATCACTGGAATTAAATGGAAAAAATACATACACAGAAATTGCATGAAAAAAAAACTTTTATGTAAATAAACACTCCCCAACACCAACCCTCTTTAACCATTTTATTTGAAAAAAATAGATCCAAGGTTGATCCGCCGTAGTCCACCAAATCCAACGTAGTCCAAATGGGAACCTGTAAATAAATAAACATTACACACATACATAGGCTGGGTCCCCTATCCAGCATCCAGGAAAGCTGGGTGACACCCATCGCCCACAGGTAACATCCAGCTTTCCATGATAGGAATACTGGGTGCCACCTATGGGGGATGGAGTGTCATCCAGCTCTTCTGGATGCTGAATAGGCTATAATTGCCAGAGTCTGTCCCCTGCAGCCTGTCTCCTTCCCTCTGCAGCCGCCAAAGACAGACTGCAGGGGGCGGGAGACAGGAGCAAGGGACAGGAAGCAAGGGGGCAACTCCTGCCCCTTGCGATCTGTATCCAGCCCCCCACAGCCGCCAAAGACAGATCGCAAGGGAGCAACTTTTATCCCACGTGGCCTGTCTCTTGCCCCCTGAGACCACCAGATACAGACCGGAGGGGGCAGGAGACAGGAGCAAGGGACAGGAGACAAGGGGGCAACTCCTACCCAATTGCACATTCAAACACACACCCCTCAAACGCACTCTGAAATACACACACCCCTCCCCCGCACACTGAAATACACACACCCATCCCCCGCACACTGAAATACACACAGCCCTCACACGCACGCAGAATACACACACCCAGCCCCCGCACACTCCAATACACACACCCATCCCCCAACACTGAAATACACACACCCATCCCCCGCACAATCCAATACACACACCCCTCAAACGCACTCTGAAATACACACACCCCTCCTCGCCCTGAAATACACACACCCCTCCCCCACACACTGAAATACACACAGCCCTCACACGCACGCAGAATACACACACCCAGCCCCCGCACACTCCAATACACACACCTATCCCCCAACACTGAAATACACACACCCATCCCCCGCACAATCCAATACACACACCCCTTCCCCCGCACACTGAAATACACACACCCATCCCCCGCACACTCAAGCACACACACCCATCCCCCGCACACTGAAATACACACACCCATCCTCTGCACTCTGAAATACACACACCTATCCCCCAACACTGAAATACACACACCCATCCCCCGCACACTGAAATACACACACCCATCCCCCGCACACTGAAATACACACACCCCTCCCCCGCACAATCCAATACACACACCCCTTCCCCCGCACACTGATATACACACACCCATCCCCCGCACACTGAAATACACACACCCATCCTCTGCACTCTGAAATACACACACTGAGCCACTGCACACACACACCTCTCCTCCCCACACACACAGCTCCCCCCCCTGCACTCACCTGTCCTGCTGCTGGCATCCAGGCTCCTCTGCTAGAGAGAGGGGCAGAGCATTGTGGCTCCCACTAAGCCACGCCCCTTTTCACAGTATTGCTCTTATAGCTTCCTATGAAGCTGCCAGAGCATCGCCGGCAGAGGACAGAGGATTCAGGGGAGTGTCAAGAGACGCTGCCCTGATGCCTCTTAGGCCATGTTCACACGGCAATATCCAGGACGTATTTCAGACCGTAATTACGTGCCGGAGTGCGCAAATTACGGGCTAAATACGTCCCAGTAACTACGGTAATCCACAGTTCTCATAGAGAACTATGGATTACGTCTCCTCTCCCTGCTCGGCGAATACTCCGAGGGGGAGATAATTGACATGTGAAATTACACAGCTGCGTATACGCGCCGCTGGTAATGCAAGTCAATGGGCCTGCGAGGTGCCGACCCCCCGCTCCCTCCCCCGCTCCCGCCCGCCCCCGGCCACATGGCGTAATTGCGGGGCGTAATTACGTCCCGCAGTTAAGCCGCGTGAACTTAGCCTTACACATAGAACCTCCGGCAATTCTTCAGCTGCAGGAGGTTAAGCAACCCAATAGGGGGGGCGGAACACGGCCCCCATTAGCGGGAGTGACCCACCCAACCTGGGCGTGTTGGCAAGTATGACTTAGATGCTCATTCACTTAGGGATTGCCACAGCGTCTTAAGTTAAACATCAGGGGTCAGAGCTGGGATCAGCGTGTGAGCCCACTCCATATATCCTTACCGACATTATGGCATTCTCATACATTAAATGTTGGTAAGAGGTTAAACCCATCTAAACACTCCATTAGGATATTCTCTGTTAATAGATAGCTGATTGTAAATTCCTGCAAACATGGCCCTCACACCTCTTGCTTCATTTTTTCCTATGTAGTGTGCCTATATACCCTCGGCATTGAAAAGTGCTACGGATAATGTTACTGCTTTATAAAGATTATTGTGAGATTGTGAGCAAAAGGAAGAAAAAAATACTCACCACCCACGAAACATATAGCCTGCAGTCTTATCTTATGCCGATCACCAACTCGCTGGCCTAGACGAGACCAAATTTACAGTGATAAGGTGTACAGGCATCCATCTCTCTAATGCAAAAATATATTTAGAAAACATTTTTAAATATCACATAAGAAAACAAGGACCTAATAAAAGTCCACTTACATCGCTTACATGTCTCGAGACATTTGCTCAAAACTTTTATTAGGTCCTTTTTTGATATGGTTGTAATGTTTTAAAATATTTTCTAAATAAAAATTTATTTTTTAAATATATTTTTGCATTAGAGACATATGGATGCATGTACACGTTATCACTGTATGTGAATATGTTTTGCAAGTATTATTATTATGGCTGTTCCTAATCTAGGACCTATGTCAATTAGCCAGAGTGAAGTGTAGTTACAAAGAGCATCTTTTGCTCTGGAGGACCCACACTATCCTTGCATGACTCCAACAGTCTATTGATTTCTATGGACACCATGTAATGTTTTAGGGGATGTTCACACGGTGTATTGAAAAACATATTCAAAAGCGCAGCATAAAACGCATCCAACACGCACCCAAAGTGTTTGGATGCATTTTGGCTGCAGCAGAAACGCATCCTATTGTTTTAAATAGGGCGTCTGCTGTGTTAAATGGATCAAGAACTGACATGTCAATACTTTGATCGGATCCAAAAGTCGCATCACAAAGATGCAGGTAAAGACGCATCGGCGATCCCTCGTCTGAACACCGATGTGTGTTTTACATTGAAAGCAATGTAAATCATACTGCACATTGTTAGATGCACGTTTGGGTCCGTTTTGGGGTCCAAACACGCATTTAAGAAACATCCCCTTATTTGCCCCTTGGTGCTACAGAGAAATTGAACCCTTGTAGGTTACAGCTGAATGCTGTTCTATAATCTGCTATTAATATCTGCCTCAGATACAAAATAAATCAGCTATTTTTTAAAGGCATTATAAAAATGAGCCCTTTTGACCATAAATAAGGCATTACTTAAAATTAATAAACGATAAAGACAAAATAAAAATAAATTAGAAATACTAATAGCTCAAACCGCAACCTTTAACCCTAAGCCTGAAAGCATAAAACTGTACATCACCTATATACAAATGACTATTATTGTTTGGGTTTTTTCCCTAAAAAGGAAAGAAAAATGAATAAAAAGAAAAAGGTATGTGGCACACATCAAGAATCACAGAAAAAAAGATGAAAAAAAAAATGTTTTAATTAACCAAGTGCAAGAAAGCGTTACAGCTTTCAAAGCCCTGTGTACTAAACAAAACTAAAATGTGCCTGATCATAATAAGGTTTAACTCCTTACCGCCGGAGCCAGTTTTGGCCTTCCTGACAGAGACCCGTTTTTAAAATGTGTCACTTTATATGAGAATAACTTTTTGACACTTTTACTTATCCATGTGATTCAGAGACTGTTTCTCATGACACATTGTGCTAAGTTAGTAAGAAATTTTGGTCCATACAATCCTTGTTTATTTGTGAAAAATATCAAAATATCGTGAAAATTAGGTAAAATTTTCCATTTTCAAAGTTGAAAAATTTCTGCGTGTAAGACAGATAGTTATTCCACTCAAAATAGTTTAGAGCTAGCATCTACCATATGTCTACTGTAGGTTGTCACAATTTTTTAAATGTCTTTTTTTCCGACATCAGGGGACTTAGAAATTTAGTAGTAATTTTTCACATTTTCAAGAAAATTAGCTAAATAGATTTTTTTAGGGACCAGTCTAGTTCTGACGTGGCTTTGAGGGGGCTGTATGTTAGATACCCCTATAAATGACCCCCTCCAAGAAACTAGACCCCTTAAAATATTTAAAAAAGCATTTAGGAAGTTTGTTATCCCTTTAGGTATTTCACAGAAATTAAAGCAAAATGGAGATGAAACTTCAAAATTTCACTTTTTTTGCAGATTTTCAATTTTTATCCATTATTCACAGGAACACGCTAGATGTGACCAGGTAAATGAAACTCAAAATCATTTCCCCAGATTCTACTGTTTTTAGTGATATCCCATATGTGGCCCTAGTGTGCTATTTGGCTCAACCTCAAGCCTCAGTGTAGGAGGAGCACCTACCAGACTTTTGGGTCTAATTTTCAATACGATTTTATTTAGGTGCCATTCCAGGTTTCCGGACACGCTAAGGTGCTAAAACTTAATAAACTCTCCTAAAAAGACCCCATAATGGAAACTACACCCCTTAAGGAATATATCCTGGGGTGTAGTGAGTATATCGACCCCACAGGTGTTTCAAAAATGTTTTTAGTGTTGGGCTCTGAAAATGAAAAAAAATATTTTTTTCAACAGTCTGCAATTTTAGCTGAAAATTTGTAATTTTTTACAGGAAATCTTGGGAAAAAAGCATCCCAAATTGTGTTACGCAATTTCTTCCAAGTTCGGCAATACCCGATATGTGGGTGTAAACTGCTGTTTGGGCGCATGGCAGGGCGTACAAGGGAGGGAGTGCTATTTGGCTTTTGGAAGACAGATTTTGGTGGGTGCCATATTGCATTTACAAAGCTCCAAAGTACCAGAATAGGTGAAAACTTCCAGATATCACCCCATCTTGGATTCAACACCCCTCATGGATTTTATCTAGGGGTGTATTATGCATTTTGGGGTGCACAGGTGTTGCATAGTTTTTTTAGCATTGGGACATGAAAATAGGGGGAAAAAAATGCAGTTCCGCCATTGTTTTTTTGGGCTTCAATTTTACAGCATTCGCTGTGCAGTATAAATGATGTGATAACTTTACTATGCCGGTTGGTACAATTACAATGAGATAAATTTTATACAATTTTTCATGTTTTACTACTTTTACACAATAGAATTGCATCTATAAAAAAATTGCGTTTTCATGTCGTCAGTCTGACAGCCATAACTTTTTTATTTTTCTGTAAACGAAACGGATTATGGGCTTTTTTATGTGGGATGAGTTGATGTTTTCATTGATACAATTATGGGGTTCATATGACGCTTTTGTTAAGGTTTCTGTGAGGCATTTTGAACAAAATACAGCAATCCTGGTAGTGTTTTTTATTTTTATTTTTTACAGCAGTCACCCTGTGGTATAAATGACAAGCTAGCTTTACTCAGAAGGTCGATACGATTACAGCGATACCCAATTTGTATTTTTTTTATGTTTTATTGTTTTTACACAATAAAAACACTTTTATTCAAAAATAAAAAACGTTTTTGCATCTCCATTAGAGATGGGCGAAGTTCTCAAAAATTGAGTTTGCTTGATTCGCCGAATTTTCCGCAAAAATTATTTTCAACCTGAATTTATTTGTGGCGAATCGCATTAAAAAACAACTATTTCCTGCCTGCGGAGAACCTGTAGGGTGTTGTAGAACATTGTGCCATGCTCAAATATGCATAGGGAGCGTTGTTTGGTCTTGATACAATACTGTGTTTTAGTATGACACGCAGATGACAGGTGCTGCTATTAGAATCGCTTCACACTTCACTTCTCTGGGCAGTTACAGGGGCAAAACTGACCAAATAACTGAAGTGGGAACGCAGCTTGACAAGGTAATGTCAGTGCCAGATGGAAAGAACCAAGCTGAGGGCCAAGATCCTACTATAATAATAATAATAATACTCTTTATTTATATAGCACCAACATATTCCGCAGCACTTTACAATATAGAGGGTATAAGCACAGACAAACCAGACATTACATTATAAAAAGCTACTGACAAATCAGACACGAGGTGTGAGGGCCCTTGCTGGCAAGAGCTTACAATCTATTAGGGTGTATGGGTGAAGCAAAGGGTGAGAAGTGCTTGGTTTACAATAGTCCAGCCATGTTACATAAATATGGGGTAGTATACATAAAAAGTGGATGAACCTGCCATCCCAACCATACATCTATATACAGATAAGTGCCTGTGGGGGCCAAAATGGAGGAAGTGACGAATGTGTGACAGAATTTGGGGGGTTAACAATTAGGGATCTTGATAGGCTTGTCTAAGAAAATGAGTTTTCAGAGCGCACTTAAATCTGTGAGGGTTGTGAGTGTGCCTGATCACATGGGGTAACAAAGAACGCAATAATAGATTCCTGGAGCCGGCACAGGTCGCAGCATGGTAAAGGGATGTCACAGCAAGGGACGTCACAGCAAGGGTCACCCCGCGAGGCCAGAGCTTCCGGTGTCATTTAGCGGCCGTGTGTTGACCCCCAAACCAACGGTTCTCGAATAGTTGACTAGGTCACCCACTTTCTCCCAGATGACATCTGACAACCCTGGCAAAGAGTCAGTGAACCTGTAAGACACAAACTTTAGTTGGCATTACCCGGGAGCAGGTCAGGGGCCCTTACCTATCCTCAACCCCCCTCTGTCCCATTCGGTTGCCACAGCTAGAGAACTACTATGTGCTGCGGGCTCTGCGCCACTATACAGTGAGGACGAACTATTTGAGGACAGTGGGCAGCAAAGAGGTGGGAAAGACATCCGCTGCTTCTTGCAGAAGCAGGCCATTAGTGATGAGGAGAGTGGCATGGGGGGTTAGGTTGCGAGCGGTCAGGCTCTGTACAGCGAAACCATTGAGGAGGACAGCGGTGACAGGCAAACACTTATCAATGTAGCCGATCGCATTTGGGAGCCAGGTTAAGCAATCAAGGCTGGGAAAAGGTATTCTGGTGCCCTAGTTAAACAAGGCATTAAGTTTCCCCCAAATGGAAAATTCAGTCCACTTTATGCCTCCTTGCACCCCTTTTTCTTCCTGGGATGAAGTGGCGCCCTAGGCGGTCGCCTACCTTCGACTACCCATCGTCCCGGCCTTGGAAGCAAGGGCTTCATCACCATCATCGGGAAAAGAAAGGGACAGCTTGCACTGCCTAGTGGCGCAGCCGGCAAGTCGGTAGTGTGGCTGGGAGTCAGCAGGGTGGCAGCAGTGCGAGGTTGGGAGCTAAACAGCCACAATTTAGACCACCCACTTTGCAGGTCCCAGAAAGTAGCGGTGCAGGAGCTCACCGACGCAGCTTCGGTAACAGTCAGTGCGGAGCATTGGTGGTAAAATCACCTACTTGGTGGTGTGGCAGTTTTCTGCCAAGACACTGGAGGAGGCAAACATGGCTATCGGTAGAATCTGTGGGCAGAAAGTAAAGCATGACCAGGGACCTAACGTTGGCACCACAGCCCTTCGTCAAAATATGCAGCGTCACCATACAGTGGCTTGTGGTGGTCCATCCTGCCGCAGCAGAATCATCCAGTGGCACGACTCCCATTTCCAGCAGTTAAGGCTCCACCACCTCTGCCGAAGGAAGTTGTCTACCTTTCACATCATCTACCGGTCCAAATGCTCCTGCTCCTCGACACTTATGGTGCCAGCAGTCGTTCACTGAGACGATTGCCAAGAGACAGCAGTATGCGTCTAGCCATCCCAAAGTACAGAAGCTAACCGTGCTCCTGTCCAAGTTAGCAGTACTGTAGTCCCTCCTTTTTCAAGTGGTGGACTATGCACCGTTCAGAGAACTGGCCAGGAAACTTTGCATGCACTTTAGCCATTCCTACACCGCCAAGAACAGAGAAATTATGAACAGAGAAAAACAGAGAGAAATCTATGAACAGAACAAAACAGCGAGAAATATATGAACAGAGCAAAACAGGGAGAAATCTATGAACAGAGCAAAACAGGGGGAAATAAATGAACAGAGCAAAACAGGGTGAAATCTATGAACAGAAAAAAACAGGGAGAAATCTATGAACAGAGCAAAACAGGAAGAAATCTATGAACAGAGCAAAACAGGAAGAAACTTGATGATCCAAGTGCAGGGAAACTCCACTGTGTATTTTTATGTCTGCAAGTGGCAGTTCATGTGGGGAATCTGTCGTTTGCACAGACACTTTGAGGAGGCCACATTATTTGTCAGTCGCCAGGACTACGGATTGAATAACGTCATTCCACTGCCTCATGTCTTGGAACAGATGCTGCAAAATCTGTCTCATCAGGGGACCGGAGATGTGGCGACTACATCTCACGGCCACATGAGTCCAGTGAGGGCTGAACTGGAAGAGGAGGAAGAAATTGGAGCACAAGCAGTGTTTGGCGAAATGAGTAGTTTTTCTACTCAGGTGACAGGAGAGGAGCAGGAGCAGCCAGAGGATGAGGAAGATGAGGAGGATGAAGCAGACACACCGTGGCAGTATACAGTGGAGATGGAGGCAGGGAGTCCCTCAGAGTCACTTGCGCAGATGGCCCGCTGCATTTTGATTTGCCTGGATAGTGACAGCTGAATTGTCACCATCCGGCAGAGGGATGACTTCTGGCTTTCCACCGTCTTGGACCCTCGCTACCGGTCCAAAATGGGGGCATTTTTTCACCTGCCAAGACGGAGGACAAAATCAAGTACTATAGAGACATCATATGTAGTCAGTTGGCCGCTGCCTATCTACGCCATCGTCCATCCTCTAACAGGTCTGACCTGTTTCTTTACCCCCTAGTGATTTAGATACCCACCAGCAGCAGCACCTGGAGCCGACCCTGAACCCTGGATTCTTCTGGCTACCTGCCTCAGCTACTATTCTAATGCTGCCACCTGCCTGATGCCACACAGCTGCTGCCAGCTGCTCCTTCAACCACCCACCATCTTTATTAAGGACGTGTATCGACACCTACCTCCCCACTCTTCACTGGGCCTCATTTAGCTGCTGTCATCTCCAGGCTATGTCACCATGTCACTCACTGGCTTGATGTTGCTGTTACTACCACCTCCTCATTATGTTACCTAGCTGCCGCCACCTCAAAATTATGAAATTGTGCCACTCTCTGGCCTGATGCTGCTGCTTTTGCTGCCGCCACCTCCACATGGCGATTGGCGTTTGTAAAGAGGAAAAGGGTGGTGTACATTTTTTTTTCATGTTTGTGTTTTACTTTTTTAACTTTTTTTTACTTTTTCATATTTTTTTTCACTTTTCCCCAGAGGGAATTCGATTCAGCGATCGTAAGGTCACTGTTACAAGGGAGACCAGTGAACAGCATTGCTGCTGTATACTGGTCTCCATTGCGACTGTCAATCACCATGCCCACAATGCATTGCGGGCATGGTGACGTCACCAGACAGCCTGGATGCTTACTAAAGCATCCGGGCTGTCAGGTGGGCTGACCAGTAGCGTAAGGGCTAGTTCACACGGCTTATTCAAGCCGTAATTGCGGGACGGATTTCGCTCACAATTACGGCTTGAGTAAGGGGCGGGGATGGGGCGGGGGCGCTGCCCGCCGGCCCCATAAACTTTCATTATCCACGGCGCGTATCCCGCGGGGATAATGAACATGTCACTTTCTCCCCGCCCAGCGTATTCGCCGAGCGGGGAGGAGAGACGGAATCCACAGTTCTCTATGAGAACTGTGGATTACCGTAATGGCTGGGACGGATTCCAGCCGTATTGCAGCGCAGTACGGCACGCAATATGGCTGCAATCCGTCCCTGCAATAAGCCGTGTGAACGGCCCTTAATAGTGAAAGGTTAATTACCCTCGGCCAGAGCTCACTCCGGCGGCGGGTGATGTGGCATGATGCCATTGGTAATATACTGCTGGTCCCATGCTGCGATCTTGTAAGCTCCACTTGTGAGCTTGCAAGATCTCCATGACATCAATTTGCAGGAACCTCTACCTGACCTTGATGTATGGGTATGTCAAATGTGGGTAAGGGGTTAAACAAACAAGTCACAAAGACTTATAACAAAACAGAAATAAAAGCCAGTTACAATATGTCAAAAAAACACACCAAAAAACCGTCTGTGTGAAAGCATCTTCAGGGTGCTTTCACACAGAGCATTTTTTGGTGCGTTTATGGATGGTTTTTTTTGTGCAGAAACGCACAGCAATTAATGCTGCATATTTCTGCACAAAAAACACACCAACAAACCCTCAGGCTAAGGCTGCACTGAAACTTTTTGTAGTGCTAATGACTGATGTTTACAGCTTTACGCAATGTTATATTACAAATCAAGCAGTAGCACTACAGACAAGCTCTGGGAAGCCACAGACAAGAAATTGCCCATAAAATCAATTTTTTTTTGGGGGGAAAAGCAATAACCGCACCTTTACTTCCTGTTCTATTTTACAGACCCTTTAAACAAAAAACCATTTTCTAACAAAAAAAATTTACCCGGGATGTGAGGGGGAGCCCGGTAAAATTTTTACAGATCACTGCTACAAAAAACCGAAATAAGGCTATTTTCACACAGTTTTAAAATTTGGACGTTTTTCAGTCCAAAAATTACCGCCGGAGGGGCCCCAAAATTCCCGGCTGGAATCCGTCCCTTTCCCATTAGGGTAATTTTCCACATTTCTCATAGAGAACAAAAGGATTACGCCCTCCCTCCCTGCCCCATGAATACAAACAAAGGTTGGAGATAATTTAAACAGGGTGAATTACCAGCGGCGTAAAACGCGCTGTTTAAAAAATTGAAAGCCCGGGGGCCCGGCGGGGTCCCGGGCCCCCCCCTCCCTCCCCCGCTCCCCCCCCCACCCCCGTCCACACGGCGTAACTGCAAATAGACCGTGTGAACATAGCCTAACCTTAACTTTGGAAAAATAGGACGATGTAGGAAAGATTTATAAACAATGGAAAAAATTGGTGGCTAGACACCAGAAAGATGTTCATGTCATCATATCGGTCATATGTAACTCTTGGCAAAAGCTAGACGTATGGCGTGTTCCCCAAGAAGGGGTTTTGTCTGTAGGAAAAAATCTATGCCAAATTTGCGGGAAAAAATCTGCGAATTCTGTAGGGGTTTTTTTAATTTTTTAAAAGGCAGACTGGATTTTATTTAAATTCCACTTTAAAAATCCACATAGAACAAGTAACATTGCTTATTTTTTTTCTGCACGGGGCAGCCCTTATATTGGAAATAATTAAGAGGGGGGCGAATTGATTCAAAAACAAAGGGGAAAATTCTTTTTTTAAAAATTTCAGGAAAACTTCGGGTTTGGGAAAAAATCAAATTTTGGGGGTACTTCAGGTGAACAAGTGTGCTTTTGATTGAAAAAAAGGGGCTGCGAGCACAGGGCGCTAAAAGGGGGAAAAAGAAAACCGGGGAGGAAGAAGGCATAGCCCATAAACTTTTGGGGCCAAGATGAAGCCAATAAAGGAACCGGCGGATTCTGTGACGTCCCCCCCGCATTTAAAAATTTTCCCGGGGGCGCGACCCCGGGACCCCCCAAAACTCCCTCACTGGGCTCATCAGGGAAGGTTTTTGCCGCGGTTTGTTGAATAGTTTCTTCCCTGAAAATTGTTTTTTTTAAATGCATTCGTGGGGGGTGTCTCAGTTTGGGGCCCCCAAGAGACTTTTTCTTTTAAATTTTTCTATTTCAAATTTTTTTGGGGAAAGGGGATCAAAACCCCAGTGTTGTTCCACTTCAGCTGCTTTAAACTTTCAATATCCAAGTTGGGATCAAAAGCCATTCCTGTTGTTTTCTTTTAAAAAGAAACAGTTTTTTTAAAACAATCCCAAAAAACCATTTCCCATTTTTGCTCAATTCTATTCCCGCTTTTTAAACATCCGGGTTTTAATTAACGTTGTTTTGCTGGTTTTGCTGCCCCCAAAGAAACCGCCTTTTTTAAAAAGCCAAAAAATATAAGTTTTTCCTGTAGCCAAAATTAAACAAGAAAGGTTAATTAAAAACTGTATCACTGTTGTTTGGGGGTAAAAACAACAATTGTAACACCCCGCAAACAAAGCCTTTTTTTGGGGGGGCCCCAATTCTTTGGTGAAATTACATCCAGGGGTTAATTAAGCGTTTTTTGCTGGTGGGCTAAACCCCAAGAAACCGTTTTTTTCAACGCCAAAATTATAAATTTTTCCTGTAGCCTAATTCCCCAACCCAAAGGTTTAAATTTAAACAACTGATCCCCTTTTGGGGGCCCCGTAGAAAACACGCAATTTAAACACGCTACAAAAGCTACTATTTTTTGGCGCTAAATTTTTTTTTGGGGCAATTTACACCCAAAGGGGTTAATTTAAAGCGTTGTTTTTGCGGGTTTTGTGACAAAAAAAAACCCGTCTTTTTAAAAGGGCCAAAATATAAAAATTTTTTCCCTGTAGCCTAATCACAACAAAAGGTTTTAATTTTAACAACTGTACTCTTTTTTGTGGGGCGTAGAAAACACAAAAATTGTAAAACCAAACCAAAGCTTAACAATTTTTTTTGCGGCCCAATTCTTGGCGCAATTTACATCCGGGGGTTTAAATTAATTGGTTTTTTGGGCGGGTGTGCTGACAAAAAAAAAACCTTTCTTTTTTCAACCCCCAAAAATTTATAAAATTTTTTCCTGTACCCCTAATTAAACAAGCAAAGGAAAAAATTAAAAAACTGTATCCCCCTTTTTTTGGTGGCGTAGAAAACACCCCAAAGGTAACACTCAAACAAAGCTACTATTTTGTGCGGCTAAATTTTTGGCGAAATTTTAAACACCGGGGGGTTAATTAAGCGTTTTTTGCTGGTGTGCTGACAAAAAAAAAACCGTTTTTTTTCAACCCAAAATATATACATTTTTTCCTTTGTACCAAAATTCATGTCCGAAGGTTAATTAAGCCTTTTTTGTGTTTTTTACATTTAGAAAAACACACAGGGGTTTTTAAACGACACATACAAAAAATTTTTTTTCTGGCCATTTGTGGAGAAAATTTTAAACCAAAGGGGTTTTTCCCCAAATTTTTTTGGTTTTACTGGGTTCATTTGGATTCAAAAACAGGGGGTAATTTATCATATAAAATTTATCATAAACAAACGTTTTTTCCCCCGGGGTACATTTTGGGAACAAAATTTATGCCCAACAAGAGGTGGCAGGCTCTGCCAACCTGCGAGGGGCAGTGGCACAAATTTTTTTTTAACCCACCCGGGTCGCAGCCGGGCAAGGGGGAAACGTCGCAGCGGGGGCCACTCGGTGGGGTCCCCCAACAGCTGTTTGCCCAACAAAACCGGCCGGGGTGTTGTTCACCAACCCCCAAGGTTCTTGTTTGGGTTAAACTAGGTCCCCCCCTTTTCCCCCCGGGATGACATCTACAACCCCAGCCAAGACCCCGGTTTGGAAAACCTCAGACACAACCATTATTTGGAAAGGCCCCGGGAGGGGTTTCAGCGGCCCTCCCCCTTCCTCACCCCCTCTGTCCCACCCCGGGGTTTCCCTCACCAAAATTTTACTATGGGGTCGGGGTTTCAGCCCACAAATATAGCGGGGGTTTAAACCCAAATTAAGGGGGGCAGTCAGCACTATTGGCAGCGCGAAAAAAGGGGGGCCAAAAAATCGCCTCCCTTTTTTCCGTAGGCGGCAAAGAAATTGGGATGTGGAGATGGGTTTGGGAAGGTAAAGTTTTTTGAGAGGTCAGCCTCGCATCCCAAAACCCGGTGATGAGGACAGAAAGGGGAGGGGTAAAACACAAATAAAATGATGTGAAAACCGGACCCCCATTTGGGGAGCCGGGTGAGGCAAGGGCTTCACCCCATGGGTCAGGAGAAGAGGGCGCCCCAGGGGGGCGCGTCGGGCACACCCGCCAGCCACCCAAGGGGGTCGTGGGGGCCGTGAGTCAGCATGAACAGCAGTGTGGGGTGGGGAAAGTCAAGCGGCCAGGGGGAAAAAAACCCCTTCGTAGCCAAAAAGTAGCGGGCACAGGGTCCACGAGGAAAGCGGCTGCAGTAGTCACTCATCCCGGAGCTTTGGGCGGTAAAAATCCTTTACCCCGTCGGGGGGGCCCTTTCTTTCTAAGCCCACCGGGGGAAAAAAAAGGCCGAATAGGGTATATGAAAAATTCGTGGGCAGAAAGTGAAGCGTGGCCAGGGAGCAAAAGGGCCCACCAGGGCCCAGCGTCAACACATGCAGCTTCACCACCCGGGGGCCCTTTGGGAAAAAAGGGGCCCTCGATTTTGGTGGCCCCCTTCCTCCCCGCCTCAGAAACCCAGCAGAAAGCAGCAGCCCCCAAAGTGGCACGCATGCCATTGCAGGCCAAAGTCAAGCTCCCCCACCTTGCGAAAGGGGGCTTTTTCCTCTTTGACATCATCTCCCCCCAAAGGATGCTCCTCTCCTCGCTACCCCTCGGCGCCGCAGTCGTTCACGGGGCAAATTTGCAAAGAGCAACAAAATTCGTCCAACCACCTAAGGTGCAGCAGCGACCGCGCTCCTGCCTTTTTGTTGGTACTGCAGTCCCCCCCTTTTTCCCAAAAAGGTTTGAACTCGCCCCCGTTCAGAGAATTTAATGGCTTTTTCCGAGCCAAATTTTGGAAGTTCCCAAGCCGAAATTTTTATTTTCCAAAAAGGCAAGTCCCCAACACTTTCATAAATTTTGTGAACAAAAGGTGGGCAGCCCTTTTTTATTTATCGGTTTTTTCCCAAAGGGTGCACGGGCACGGGGAACTTTGGGATTTGAAAACTATTTCAGGCCCGGGGCCAAAAATTTCCCCAAAACAGCCCCCTGGGTGAATGTGCTTCCCCCCAAAGGCACACCCAACAACTTTACAGAGACACCGCTTTCTCCTCCACTTTTCCCAAAATTTCGGGCACCTGCGCCAATGTCCCCCCTCCTCCTCCTCCACCCCTTACCCCCAATCTCAGCCCCAAAAAAAAACTGCCCATCTTACCACATGTGTGGGGCACAGGGGGTGTCCCGCAGTTCTACACCTTGGTTTGCCTCGGGGGAACAAAACCACCAGGGGAGGAACTGTTTCCGCTTTCCCTTGCACCCAAGAAATCGATGTGTGGCTTTTCCCTTTCCGCGCCAAAAAGCAAATCGGAACCATGGGGAGGGACAATGGGAGGAACATGGTGTCCGGGGCGGGCCCCAAGGGGGATGGTCCAGGGCCCCCTCCCAAGGCGCCCGTTTTTCCAACCCCCTGGTTTTTTAAAATTTTTCCTGAATCTTCCACCGAACTTCAAAAATTCAAAAAAATTTTGGGCCGGGAAACTGTGCTTTGCATTTACCCATTCGACAAAGCCAAAACCCACCCTCCACAGTTTCCCAGCGGCAGAAAGGGCCCCCCCAACACCCCTCTGATTTTCCGATTTTTCCATCCGTTTAAAATTCCCACCCTTTCACATTTGGGACCACTGAATGAACAGAAAAAAGGGGCCCATTAAAAAATTTTTTAAATGACCCAGGCAGACAGAATTTACCCTTTTTTGTAACTTTGATGTCAGCCAGGGGAAAGCTCATGCTTGACCCCTGCCTTTTGTTGAGGCCCTTTCGAGGGGGCGACTTTTATTTGTCAGTCCCGGGGAATTTAGGGATGAATAACATCTTTCCCACTGTTTCCATGCCCCTGGAAAAATTTGCTTGAAAAACCCTGTCTGGGCAGGGGACCCGGAAACGGGCGACTAAAACTTTTTGGGCCCACTGATTCCGGGGGGGACTAAAAATGGAGGGGGAGGGGGAAAGGGGACATTGGGCAAAAAAGCATTGCCCTGGTGAAATGAGTGGATTTTCTACCCATTTTAAAAGAGAGGGGAGCGGGAGCACCCGGGAGGGGGTGGATGGAGATGAGGAAGACGAGGCAGATGCCCCCCAAAAGCACCGTGGCGGGTACAAAAAGGAAATGGGAGGCAGGGAGCCCCTCAAGTCACTTTTGCATATGGCCCACAGCATGCTTTTTTCCCCGGCTAGTGACAGCCGAAAAAATCACCACCCGGGCCCGGGGGGGATGACTTCTTCTCTCCACCCTTTTTGGACCCCCGCAAACCCCCCCAAAAAGGGGAACCCCTTTTACCCCACTTTGAAAAGGGAAGAAAAAACTCAAATTTCCAATAGGAAATCCCCAAAATAAATTTTTTGGCTGCGCCTATGTGGGGCATCGCCCCTTCCCGACAGGTCTGCCCGGGGGGTTTCCTCAACGCCACATACTACGCCGCGGCTGCTGGGGGAAGGTGGGGGGTAGGAGCAAAAACCAAAGCACCATCATTGGGTAACCTAAGTCTGGAGCCACTGATGAGCAGTTTCCTTCCCCCACCAATTGAGGGGTGCGGGTCCCCCACCCACAGCACAGGACCTGGACCCTTTCCCCTAAACCTTTCGGGTTTTGTGGCCTCTTGGACACACTCTGCCACCTCAGTTTAAGAAGATCCGCTTGGACTACGGGCAGCCAAACTGGGAATTTGGGCCCCCAATTTGCCGATTTTTGCATTTGGAGAACTGTCCCCTGGCCAAAATTGTGGCATCAAAGGGGGTTTTGGTTCAGGCGGCGGGGGAAACCCCGGTTACCCCCAAGGGAAACCCCCTTGCCCCAGGGGAAAATTTTTGAACGACGGACCCTTTGGGGTCAAAAGAATAAAGGCGTGGATGGGCCAGGTTTTCCACACACCAATGCCCTTAAAGGCGTCAGCTGGGGGTTCAAACTACCTCCCCTCACCCCACAAATTCAAAAATGCCCGCCACCCCCCCCAATCCCCCACACATTTTTGCTGACATTTTCCCCAAACTGAACCACCCCCAAATTTTTCCCAAAAGGGACTGCTATTGCCACCCCCCCCCCCTAACACACTGCCCATTGTGCCCCTCTAGCCCCCTTCTTTGCTGCTGCTGAGTTGCTGCTGTTTGACCTCCACACGTACCCATTTCCACTCCATTGGCCTTAATATTTGTTTTTTGCCGCCCCAAAGGTCTTTTGTGCCACTGCCTATCTCATGCTGCTGCTGCCCGTCCCTTTCCAAAACTGAAACATTGTGCCACCCCTGTGGCCAAATTTATTTCCCCTTTGCCCCCTTTCCCAGAATTCTTTGGGTTCCCAAATTTCCCCTGCCCCTCATATTTCCCTCCCCGGCCGTGAACCTCCGCTCTCATATTTTTCCCCCTCTGTGGCTTCCCCCCGTGTTTTGCCACCCCCCAAAACCCAAATTTTTTGCCACCCCTGACCCCCATGTTTGTTTGGTGGCTGCCGCCGTCACCACCCCCAAACACCCCTGTCCAAAATGTTCCCAAAGCACTCAGCTTGTTTTTTTTCCCAAAGCTTTCCCGGGCCCATGACTTTATCAGGTTTAAAATTCCCGTTTGAGTTTTTTGTTCCTTTTTTTGCCCTTAAAGTGCCCGGGGAATTTTAAAAAGGGAAGCGTTTCCCTAAAGCGGCGGGCAGCCCATCTGCGTTTTTCATACTAAAACACAACTTTGTATGAAGACCAAACCAAGCTCCCTCTGCCTATTTAAGCTTTGGCAAAACGTTCACAGCACCCTGCAGGCTCGTGCACCGGGAAAAAATTAGCTTTTTTTTAACCCCGATTCGTGCCGAAGAAATTCCCCAAACCGAATTTTTTTTGTGGGAAAAAAATTCGGCGAAGAACCGAATCGAATTTTTTTAAAAATTTTCGCCCACCCTTAGATAAAACCCTTTAAAGAATTACGCTGTAAAAAACAGGTTTTTGAGGATAGCCCATTTTTTAGCTTTTTTACTTTGTAAAAAGTAAAACCAAACCCACAAAATGAAAAAAAAAACATATTTTTGTTAACCCATCAAGGACCGGCCCCACAGCCCCCTTTTTGATGTTGGGGGGGATCATGTCCCTGTCGGAAGAAAACCCCAAAAAGGATTTTGGGGTTTTTTTCGGGCTCCCCGGGTTTGGGGGAAAGCACAAAGGAAAATGGAGTTTGTAGTTAATAGCTCCGTTCCTATATTTAGGCCTGGAAACTTTGCCCCAGGGGAAAACCTCCGTTCCCCAAAACCCGGGGATTAACTCTTTTATTGCTGCGGTCCATGACCGCGGCATGATCAAAGGGGATCCCCCGGCTTGATTGGGTCAACAGGATTCCCAGTGCCCCAATGGAGCCTGGGGAATATCAATGCAGTCAGCCCTGCGGACCTAGATTAGCCCCAAGCCTCTCTGCATAGTAAACCTTCTGTGAGGGCACACTGTTTGTCACCCTGATAGCAGCCTGTCATACGGACACACAATGTAATGTATTAGCATACTGGAAAGAAAGCTTTTAACTTTAACTTTAGTTAAAAAAAAAAGTGTGCAATAGTTATCTCTTATTGGGATTGAAAAGAAAAAAGTAAAAAAAAAAGTCTGGAAAAAAAATAAAAATACATTTTTAGTTAAAAAATTTTTTTTGCAAATTTATTAACACAACCCCCCCCATTTCAAAACACGTTAGGGAACCACACAACCATAAAACCCTTAGAAAATTTAAACAAAAAGGTGTAAAATGTGTATGAAGTAAAAAATAATTAAAGAAACAAATGCAGAAAAAAATAACCTTTTTTTATGTTCACGCTGCAAAAAAAGTTTTAAAAAAAAAAAAAAATCAGTAATTTTATAGAAAAATCAAGCTATGCCCCCCCCCCCCCCCAAAAAAAAGAACTTCTTTCTTATAAAACATTCCTCCCTACAACTGCAATCTTTTAAACCCCTTTCCCCAAAATTGGGTGGGACCTAAACTCCAAGCGGGGAAGTGGGCTTCCCCCATACCAAAACGCCCCGATGGGGCCCAAAACTGTGTCCCCTCAAAAGGCCCGTATGTTTCCCCAACATGGGGCCCAACTTTAATATAAACAAAAAACATAACACAGCTGGTCGCTTTCTGCAACGCCCGGGGGCTGGGGGCCCCATTTCTCCCCAAGTTTGTAAAAAATCAAGAATGGGGACCAATAAAAACCCCCATTTTTAACGGAAAAAAAACGAGCCCCAATTAGGGTCCATCATGAAAAAAATAAAATTTAAAGGGCCTCCCGAAAATAGTGCTGAAACATAAATAAAAAAAAAAAAATATATGTATATATCATTTTCAAAGTAAAGGGGACATGGTAATCCCCCGGTATTGGGGTTTTTTGTTGTTCCCCTACTGGGGAAACGGGTTTTCCATGCAGACTACTAGGACATAACCTACAAAAATAAAAGTTTAAAGCACTTTACAAAACATGTCACAACAATTGAAACTTAATGATAACCTGTCACATAGGTTGCCCACCTTTGCTGAAGACAGCAAGTGATCATTCGTCTGAACGCTGATGCGTGATTTACCTTGAAAGCAAAGTAAATCACACTGCACATTATTATATGCATGTTTTGGGTCCGATTTGAAATCCAAAACCCCTGGATCCAAACACACTCTAAAAAAAAGGGTCCAGGGACACCCCTGGTTTAAAAATACCCTGTCAGGGAGGGGGAGCTAGCATTTGGAGGAAAAGGGGTAACAACCCGCTCATGAAAAAGCCTTTGGGCTCTTTTTTGGCTGCACAATGCCCCAAAATTTTAACATTAAATGCTCTAAAATTTCTGCATCTTTCAGAAAAGGGGAAAACAGAACTGGGAAACCCGCATGTTCGGGGACTAGCTTTGTGCTGTCCTCAGCAAGGGGGGGCATAATCTATGTGACAGATTCTCTATAAAGAGATATTTTCATCATGCTGTTTCACAGAGTTACAGGCAGGTTCAGATTCATATTGCCTCCTCAGCCTGTGGGTGGTTCTATAGCATATTCAGCTCCTCTAACTAGCTTATAAAGACATATGCCGGAGATTTAATCAGTGTAAAAAAAAAGCGAAAAGTGCTCCAAGAAGTGCAAATAATTTCTTATCTGTAGACAAGCTAATTATCTTGTTAGGCTGGTTTTACACGGTGTATAGTGGAGCGTACCTGTGCGCGCTGCTATACACCTGCTATTGAAAGTATGTGGTGGCCCATCAGAAGGTGCTGATGGTCTGCAGTAGGTTTTGTTGCACTTGTACTTTACTTCTGTATTTAAGTACATTGCATATTTATGAAATGGGTTGATTATATATATATATTTATTTGGTGTTTATGAGTTAGTTTATTTTTCATGATTCGTATATACTATCTATATTGGGGTAATGAATTAACTATACTGCTGATTATCCAGATATTTATCTTTCTATCTGGTGACTTTTGTTGACATCATGGTATTTTTCTTATGTTAATTTTAATTAAAATTCTAATAAAATATACCTATACATTAAATTTGAAGTTAGTTGATTTACTCTGGGTTCGGCACATGTTCTTTGTAGGTATATATCAACCAATCATTCTCTTTTCATTTTATATTTATGGCGAGATTTTTTGGGTGTGTAATTGGTTAATATATCAGTAAAGGATTAGTATTACCAATCAGTTTCTGACATAAATTGGTAGTTTACTCAATCAGTAGGCTCCAATTTTCATACATGGTGGGTAATGTCCAAAGGTGCACACATTCAGAGGAAAGTTTTTTCTATTTTTTATTCTTTTTCTATAATTGTTTGTTGTCCTGAGTTTCTATATGGTTTATATAGTTTGTAAGATTGTAAGATTGTAAGCCTTTGCTGCAGGTTCCTCTCTCCTTCTGTACCAGTTGTTAGTCATTTAGGGCGTCATGTCCCAATATGCACGCGCCGTTTTTTTCGTCTATTTTGCACCAAAAACACTTTTGACTTCATATTCACTATGTAAATGAACTGCAATATACCAAAAGTAGGCACATTATACGCCGGGTACGACACATTGTAATGCGCCTAAAAAGGCGCATTACATATAGTAGCATGATACGCTATGCGCCTCCGTAACGCAATGCGCCTATCGAGGCAGGTTCATTACATACACTAGTAAAGATACGTTATGCGCCTCGATAGGCGCATTACATACACTACCAATGATACTCTATGTGCCATAATGTGCGCAATGTGCCTTTTTAGGTGCATTAAATTTACTATGTAAGGTATACCTGACGCCAGATTTTTAAGAGGATCAGACTATCCACTGATTTAATGCGCCTAAAAACTGCCGCGCCGCTGCCAATTTTCGGACATGTCGCTCTTAGTGTTGCCACTTTGTTTGGTCTTATGTTTCTACAGCGGACCTGGAATATCCTTGTTCTGGATCCACTCCAGGGAAGAAATAGAATAGGCCTTCTTGGACATGTTATAGCTGCTACTTGACAAACAATAGCGGGGCACTGTAAACAGTCAGGAAGCTTTGGTGCTTTTT
>JAODAL010020668.1:0-68853 GCA_025379985.1 Phyllomedusa bahiana | reverse complement strand
CGAGGCGGGAAAAAACTTGCTACAAGTTGACCTCAGAGGACTGGAAATGGCCATGCTTGCTCAGTTATCTCCATTCATGTCTATGGGAGATCCAAATATAACCAAGTAATCTCGCTTGGCTACAGGCCTGGATTAGCCCACATGGGAACAGAGGAATCCCCCAATGTGCCCCTGAACATGACAGACCTAGAGCTAATTTTCAATTGCATATGCAATCTTGGGAGAGGCAGAAAGGCAGAGAAAAAGAGGCAAAAATCAAGAGTATAAGCGGCATGTACAGTCATCTACAGTAGCTGTAAGGTGGGACCTCAGAATATACTTCAATGGTAGGCCCCAGAATCAACTTTCCTGGTGGGACCTAAACACCCCAGTCCGACACTGCTTGGCTATATTCAGAACTCCCATATAAATTAATGGGAAGACTTGCACAAGCATGGGCAGATCCTTGTCCTCTGATGCTGGTTCTTACCCAGCTCAGGAAAGATTTTACAAGAGGGCAGGACCTGCTTAAACAATGTAACAGAACTACCATAAACCTCAAAGAAGGCCACCCACAGGCTCTGGCCACATTAGGCGGTATTCTGGGTGCGTTTCAAGTGCCACCTGCAGTTTCTGATTTCAAAATGCTGCAGTTTCAAAATATTTTTGATCTATCCTTTTAGCCGTCATCTTGCTATAGGTTAATTACTACTATATTGCCATTTGCTAACATTGTCATTCAATTTTTCTGTAGTGTTGGATTAGTTAAATATATTGCTTCTGCAATAACAAGGTTCTACGGAATGCAGTTCTTCACTGCTGCCTGAGCCGCAAGGTTGTTAAGCGTCAAGATTTGCATGTACATGAACCAATTTAATTACGTATTTAGCCCAGAAACATGAGAAAGAAGTGCTAAATGCAATGTCAAGATCACATTGTAGTTCTTCCAGTAGCAAATATAGACATGCTGAGGACCATCTGCAATGTATCCGTGTAGATCAAACCAAAATTGGGTGCAACAACAAATTTTTTTATTGGGGGTAAAAACCTCGAAAGCATGGAAATCGGGAAAACCTTCAGGACATGGCGCGTCTGACCCAACTTGCAGATTGTCAGCATATATCCCTCAACACTAAGGCCTCGTTCACACGGCTTATTTCGCCGCGTATTTGCCGACGGATTGACCATCGTCAATCCGTCGGCAAGAAATGTCTGATATAAGTCACAGCCTAATTCTATTCTTCAATAGAAATATCGGCACGTCGTCACGACGACGCTAGTTCTCGTTCCGAATGTGCCGCCGTCGGATTGACGACGCAATCCGGACGAAAAACAATGTGCATGTCAAATTATTTAGGACTGGATTCACACCTACATGAATGAGATGGTGAAATCCGTCGGGAAATCATTACAAAAGCTGCACATTGTGACACTTATTGCATCTGATTTCAACTGATTTCGACGTATTTCATCGAAATCCTTGTAAATACGTTCTGAAATAAGCCGTGTGAACGAGGCCTAATGAATCAGACTAAAGGAATTTTTTATTTACTTAATTTCTTAAAACAGGAGAAGATACTACTAGAAAAAAAGTAGGAAAACGTTTTGGTAAATACAAGTGTGTACCAATCCTTGAAATAAGATATTGCAAAAATGGCAGCACAAAATGGCGCTATATTCCAGGATATTCCATTCTGTTACAGTTCTGTGGCATTTGCACAGTTCTGTATGACAAAAGTTTCTCGCTTTCATAGTGGCCACTATCTCATCATTGTGGTTACATCATGGGCAGTCTCTAGTGGGCACATGTGCAGATACACTGTACTTGTATTGATCTGGGTGTGTATTAGGGTCTCAGTTGGACACATAAAAATTCTAACTTGATTCAATCCAGTATACCCTTTTATAGTGTGAACCTTTAATTCATAGCTTTTTTCTATATGGCGCTCTCCACAAGGAGAGATATTCCCCTTTCTGAGATTTTTTTATTCTAAGACCTTGTCATATTGAGAAATTTCTTTAGCTAGGGAAATATTTCACACTGTATTGCAGATGATTCAAAATTATGCAGTTTCCTATTCCACATGACGAAACCCTTCAGTGTTTAGCAGTCTACAGTATGTAGTAATTGTCTCAGAAAACAGTCGACTGGTTTTCATTACGAAAGAGGCCCTGTGTAGGAAATTAGTTAAAAAGGGAATGTCGAAACCTTTGAACAATGTATTTGACCTTTCATATTATATGGGTGAGTCATATAATTTCCCACTACACTGATAAAAATGTGGTGTCTCTTGTTTACTTGGAATGACTTCTCCTCAAAATGATGAATGACAAGCGTGAAACAAAATTAAATCTGTAAAATTAAGTCAGTAACTAGTCTTAAAAAACTTCTTAGACAGTTGACCTTCATCTATACCTTTATTTACTGTGTACTGAAGTGTTACCTGTTAGAAGCTACTAGCAGACAAAAAACAGGGATTTGGAGCCAGAGACAACACACACGTAATGTAAAAGTAATCGGAACCTGTCTATTTCTACTGAATGTGCCAATAAACTCAGGAGCATGTTGGATTTCAAAATGGCTCATCCTTTGTATATTATTAATCTGGGCACATACATAAGGTAATTGTCGGCCAGCAGTTATTCCTCCCAGTGTACCCCTGGGTCCTCATTACCTGACAGAAACCAAAAAAAGATCATTTTGGCCTCTGTTTGGGTAGTATACATTGGGGATTACGCTTATTTGTATGGAATAGCACAGCAGACTGCATTATTTCAGACTGTGAAAAATATATATCACGTGGCATATAGGGTGACATGTATGAATGGGGCTGCGCCAGTTTTCTGGTGTACTTTGAGCCAAAAAGAATGTTTGAGCAGGTGCACTCCAAACCTTGGCGCAATAAGTGCCTTTTAGTGCACCAAAGACACTTTTTAGTGCACCAAAGATTAGGGGCATTCTGCACCAAGTTAAAGTTGGCCTGCTTGAGCTAAACTTGTCATATTGGCATTAGACTGCGACTGTATGTATGAACTGCAGAAGAACAGTTTCAGTCATTCTGGTGCATTCTACATTGCATTAAAGCTATTTAGAACTGGCCTGGCAGCGCCAGGATCCATACATGTCGCCCATAGTTTTTGACATGAGAGTCTATGTGTGAAATGTATGCAGAATCCCTGCAACATGTACTTCAGATGGATACCTCCTAGGGCTGTTTTCACACGGTGTCTCAAAGTGTTCGTTGGAGGAACAATATATGCCATATGGCCGGTTTGGGTATGGGGAGTAATTGTCTGACATTTACCTCTGACAAATACTCTGTTCTATATAGTGAAGAAAAAAAATGTGTATTGCTGAATGGATTTCAAAGGATTTTGGTGTGTTCACATGGTGTTATATTCTCCATCTGTGGTAGCCATCAAATACCATGTAAAAGGTATTCTGACAGAGCCATAGAAGTCAACCGATGAAACATATACAGTCTCTTTTGGACTACATATGATCTATTTTCTGGCGTTTTATGCCATATATATATACCGCACTCTTCTGTCTGGCACAAGAAGCATGTTAATTGACAAATAAAGCAAATTGTTACATATCTTTAGAGTCACTTGGGACACCGTAGAATGCTGGATATTGTGGATGCTCTGGGACACCATGAGCATAGATGGTAAGTTGGAGACCACACCAGGGAGCGGAGTCTAAGAGGTCCCTGGTTTTCACCAGAGCCATCCAGAAGGCCGGCTGCAGGGAACCCCCAGGTTGCTACCCCTGACGTGGCTACTCGCTAAAGTGCAGGACAAAGACACCAGGAATAGGCAGAGGTGACGGGTAACAGCAGGTATAACTGTAGGCAGGTAGCAGGTAACAAGGTCCCAGGTAGATGACGGACTGGGTTTAAAAGGAAAAACAGCAGTAGTAATTGTTAAAAAACAGGGGGGTTTTGCTAGGTAAAGGGTTTGTTTTGGGGCCAACCCCGGACCAGACCCCTGTGCCCCCGAAATCTCCCGAATGTCCGGGTTCCCCGGGGGATTACTTTTGGGCCGTAAAGCCGACAAGCTGTTTTCCCCGTGTGTGCCCTCCCCCCGGACTTACTAAGTTCAGATAAACAGCAGCAAACTATGGGCTTGGGAGGAGGGGGAGGGGGACTGGGCCCCGGGGTGGACAGGACAAAAGGAAAGGGGGGAGGGGGCGCCGGCTTTCTCACAAATGTTAAAAGGGGGTCCCGGAAGCAGCGCGCTTTTCCCCCCTGAAGGGCTCCGCCCCCTCTGTCCTCTTTTCTCGCCCGGACCAGACCCGCAAGAAGGACACAAGTGAGGGGAGGAGCCTCCCTTCTGAACAATAAAATTTTAAGTAGGTTTAAAAAGGGGGAGACAAATAAAGTTTTCCTTTTAATGTGAACAGTACTGAAAGTGTGTGAAACATGTGGTTTGCAAAAGTGTTTTGAAATTTTTAATTTAGTGCATACAAGTTTTGTAAAATTTTTTTTGGGATTTGATTTTCTTGTGGGATGTTTTAAAATGTGATACGTGTGTTGTGTTGGGTGTGTGTATGTATGCATTGTAAAGTGTTTTGGGAAGTATGTTTAATATAAGTCCCCCTGTGTATGTATGTCTCTGTTTTAAAAACTGTGTATACACACACATATCCACAATATCACCTCATTCACAACAGTAAAAAAAAAATCCGCCTTTTTGGGTTTTCCCCTTTGGGTATGTTCACGACGGGTATTGGGGACTGTACGGTACGCGCCGCAAAAACACTGTGGGGCTTCCCGGGAGCTCGCGCTGTTCAGCACGTCTTCTCGAAGCACTGGGGGGGTGGGGGGGGGGTGAGTAACAGCCCCCGGGCCCCCCTAAAACAAGCAATTTACATGTCAAATTAAACTCCCTATTCAAACAATTCGATCGTATTTTTAAAGCATGGGGGGAGGACGTTTAATCCCCTAGTTTTTTCCCATAAACTAAAGGGTTAACCCGGCAATTTAAACCCCTGTGAACAAACCCTTAAAACAAGTAAACTAAAACGATGAGAAATCGGAAATTTTAATATAAAATTTTTTAAAACTTGTCATTATTTCAGGGTTGGGGGTATTATTTTAGCTGCTTCAGCCAGACAAAAAGGGAAGTTCACGCGCGTAAACCATGGGGCGCATTTTCGTGGGGTATTTGGCCCCTTTAATAACCCCCCAACAGCCGCCACAATTACTGTAATTCATAGTTTTTTCACAGAGAGCTATGAATTTTCAAACCGTCTCTCCCCCTGCGTACAATCCCCTAATTGTACCCAAGTTTTAGTCCCCAAAAAAAATTACTTTTTGGTTCCCAATGATTGGGGAAAGGGGCCCCCTTGGCTTTGTCACGGTATCATAGGACATGTATGAAAACTATCTAGGTCTTTCTTTCTTTGCATTTCATTAGTGTAGTGGGGTGTGCTTGGTACTGCAGCCCCTCTCAATTACAATACCCAAGGAAGGTATTTGGCAGGATCCCAGAAGTCGAACCGACACAGAGCAAACATTGGGACATAAATAATGTCAGCAACAGTTTCAAAACAAATCCTTTACTCAATCCATTAAAATTCCATAGAAGCAATGAAGTTGTATGGACAAGGACCTAAGGGGCAGAAATGCATAAATGTGTTACTAAATAAAGGATCCGCTTTAATCCTGGTGCCGACATTGTTTCGATATAATTTATTTACGTTTCAGCTGGAGGTCGCCAGCTAGTTGTGTATCGTTATCTTTTTGAAGCCAAGACTAAAAATTTTTGCCAGGAAATACTCTTGATGGAAACCTGTGATGGACACTGCAAAAAATAAAAACAAGATAAAAATAGAAATTTAATTATAGAATTACCATAAGCTTATAAACAATTGAAATTTGAATTGTATGTCATATCCCTCAGTCCTATCTTACTTTTATGAGTGAATTACTGTCCTCTGCATTCGAATGGATTTTCAGTTCCTTCCATGTGGCTGCTTTACCCCACCCTGTCAATATTTACAGATCAGCTTGTGAATGAAGGCCATAGAATAGATTAGATAACAACACCCTCTGTGTGTACAGCAATGGCTGGAGTCTCTGTGCACAATCTCTGTGATCTCTTTGCACACTAGTGTTAACTGCTTTTATTCCACTTATTTGTATCATAAAAGAGATTGAATAGATGAGGCATAGAATACAGCAGAATAACTTGGATTGTTAGAAAGCAATTTAATTATGATTACTTTGATGTCATTGACCTTACATGATTGCTCAGAGGAATAAAAGGGTTGGCTCAAGAGTCTGACGAGGTGTCTGAATGACTGTGATCCTGGGATTCTACAGCTTGCTAAGTACTGTGAAGTATAGAAGCTGGAGAAGCCAAATGATTGACTTTATTTTAATATAAGCCACTGACATCTACTGTATTTTAATAAAAAAGGAAAAGAAAAGATGGCCGCATAGCCTCTTCAATAATTTTTAATGTAAGAATGAAAGAAAATTTGTAATGGTAGGTTTTCTGTTCTTACAGTGAGAATGGTTTTTCCATGTTACCTTTTTTTCCACTCTGGCTAAAAGCATTGCTAGGTAAAGGACATCCCCCATATACAGCATGGCAAGAACATGTTCCACATGGGCAGGATATTGGGGAGGAAACTAGACCTCACGACATATAGAAGGGCAAAGCCTATGCTGGGCTAAAGAGATGGGGAAGGAAAAGTTGGGTCATGTCAGGAAATGTAGATTTCAGCATATCGCTCCAGACCTGCCTGATTCCAGGAAATAACAAAGAACAATAAAGACACGCACACAGAGCATTGACAATGGTTAAAAAAATTAGTTGATATTTTTGCTGTGCTTGACAATATCTAGTGCATCTTTTATGTTTTGTTATTTCTTTATTCCAGAGCCAGGACACAGTTGTGTCATTTAAAGTTGGTTCTGAAAGATCCAGCAAGCACTGCTGTCAGGAACAGCAGAATAATGTCTAAAACTGTTAGATATTGAGGGGGACATGTATGAAAACTGTCTAGGTGTAAGATTTTCTTTGTTGCCCATAGCAATCAATCAGAGCTCCCCTCTCATTCTTTCAGAGCACTATATGTAATGAACGGGGAGCTTTGATTGGTTGCTATGGGTAACAGAGAAAATCTTAGACCTAGACAGTGTTCATTCATGAGGTCCTTAAAGGGGTTGTATTATTTCATTAAATGGCATTCAGAATAAGGGGACAGTGAAAACAAGCAACTTTGCAATTAGATATCATTAGCAAAGCTGTCTTGTAGTCACAGTATTCCTTATCTTCTGTTTCTGTTTTACACCCTCCCCCCCCCCCCCCCCTCCGGTCATTTTCATAGGAGCGAGCATTCCTGTCTCTCTCACTCAGAGTAAGGGACCGGCACATTTTCACTCTGCACAGCCAGAAGAAACAGAATTACACTGCAGGGCTTTCACAATCAGGAAACGGCACAATTGTGTGTTGATCCCTGCAAGACTCAGAGTTAGGGGCAATAGAAATTTCTCTCTGCACACCTAGCAGAAACAAACTGCAGCAGATTCTACAATCAGGTAACATAACAGTTGTGTCTCAGTGCCTAACTCTCCTGCATAGAAGGGAGATCTATGCCGTTCATAGAAAGCTGGATTTAACTGTAACAAATCTCCAGCTGTGAGAGGAGATGAGATCAGTGCTCAGTCTAGATTGCATGCAGCCTGTGGTATGTATACAGCTCTTATAAATAAGACTGCAGGGAGAGACACAGTGACATGTGGACTCAGAGAGAGGGGGGAGGGAGTCTCGGGAGCCAGCATGAACAGTGAAGGGGGGATGATGTCACCTAGCTGGGAGGGGAAGAAACACCCCTGCATTTCTAGAGCTGAGAAGCTGAGAGCAGTATGAATCAGCCGAACTAAAGAAGCGATACATCTACTTTAATATTTTCAGTGATATCATTTAAGAAGCAAACCGTTTTTGCTTTTTGATTTAATTGGTGATTTAATTTGATTTAATTATAATATTTTCTGTCTTTTAATTAAATAACTTTTTAGAGTACAAATCAGTAAAACACAACAACCAACCCATTATCATCCTTTGGAATAAATAATCTCCCCTTGCCTTCAGAAGTGAACTAAAAAGTGATAAATGAAAGAGAAGGTTTCTTCTTTTCTCTCCTTTTGGAGGAAAACATTCCAAATCATTGTCATACAGTATGCTTTGAAAAACAGTGCGGTAGATTTGTTAATGTGATTGCACTTACAACTTGTAGAATCGACCAAAATCTGGTGCAACGTGGGGCATCTTGTTTTAGACTTATTATTATGTGTCTCAAACACTTCACGGCTTAGATGGAGAAGGACGTGTGGGGTGATAGGGAAGCAGTGTGGCTTTTAACGCAACAAAATTCAAAGTTTAGGAATTGAATATTGCTATAAAGTAAGACAACCAATAATTTGTATAGAAAGTCAGACAATTCAAAAGATGCGGCAAATTTATCATACAACATGAGCCACTGATAAACATTTGGGGCATCCTAAGATTGCACAAATCAAAAAAACCAAAAAAGAAGAAAGATAACGGATACAAAAGTAATGTAACAGTATCCCCAAATTACACGAAAAGGTATGTTTACTAGACAAGCAGATGGACAAAACACGATTTTGTCTATCTGTTGTCAAGCATCCTAAGATTGCCTAGTCTAGGTTTACTCTTTCTATCATGAGCATCGGACAGAATAAATAAATCTGATCCACTCATTCTCTGCTTAAAGGGAACCTGTCACATAGATTATGCCCCACTTGCTGAGGACAGAACAAGCTAGTGTCAGACCTGCTGTTTCCAGCACTGTCCCTTATTCTGTAAGATGCTGTAGTTTTCATGTATTTAATGCTCAAATCTGCAGTTTTCAGCCAGAAGAGTAATTCGAAAAGACATTCAAAGAGTCAGTTTTTTTCACACCCCACCCACCTGAGGCTAGCCCCGCCCACCTCAACCGATAAATCTATTACGTTGAATGGGTAGAACCATGGGAATAACTGTCAGTGGTTGGGGCCAGCCTTTGGTGGGCGTGGCTAACACCTGCTCATGAATAAGATTTGAGGGGTAAATGCTGTAAAACTACAGCATCTTACAGAAGAAGGGGTACATTGCTGGGAACAGCAGGTCTGACACTAGCTTGTGCTGTCCTCAGCAAGGGGGGGCATAACCTATGTGACAGGTTCCTTTTAAAGCTGCCCAATTCATAGCTAGCTATTTATTTTGATGGGTGCTTGAGTTACCCTTCAACCAAACAGCCAAAATTCATGTAATAAGGTAGTAAAAACATTAAACACATAACTTCTTTCTAATTTCTTTTATAATTCTTGGTAGTAAATATTACGTAGCTTCTAAAATTTGAGAAGCCATACACCTATATTTAAATGGGTTGTCTCACTACATTGATTCATCTTAAATCAGTCCTGTTTTCTTGGTTTCATTTTGAATTCAGGGCTGCAGTAGAACCCAGGTCTATAGCTATAGCAACAAGTGCTGGCAACCTAACAGGAGAGATCAAACAGGTCTGTAGCTATAGCAACCTGAAGAGCTGAAGCAGCCCATACAAGAGGGGATCTCTAGGTATAGGTAGGGCACTTTTAATGGACACATATTGCAAAGTAACTTGTTTTTGCAAGATCATTAACATAAAAAGCAATCCTTGTAGTGAGACAACCCCTTTAAGGACAATTGACTTAACTCTGAGTCCAACAGAATGTGCTCAGGTTCATGTAATATAAAATTTTGGGTTATTAGAGATTGATCTGACTATTTCTCCCATAAGAAAACTAATTTAGGAACAGTCCTACTAAATACATAGTAAGTGCTCGACAAAACCCTCTAAAACACAATTTGGATCTAAAGGAGAAAGTAGTTGTTGTCAGCCAATTACATCTTCAGCTATCTAATGTTAATGACCACCTTTAAAACTGGCAAATAAATTTCAGTTGGGAGTTTAGACTTTTCTCATACCTTTTCAGCAGTGCCCATTTCCCTTATCCACTGGGAAGCCTTCCAGCAGATACAGTAAGGGCGCATCCCCACGGCAGTGGGCAAATACCGGCCAGTTTGCCGGCTGGTATTTGTCCGGTTTTGCGGCCATCCCCGCGGGGGGGACGGCTTTTCTCCGCGATGAGCGGAGAACAGCCCTCCCCCTATGGGATAGTGGGACAACCTCCTTGTGTTTTCTAAGTAAAATCCCATGCATGACAGTTGTAAAATGTTTCTTTGTATTCTACTGTTTGGCCACAAGATGCCGCTATGTCCAGTTTCCAGTATATGCAAATGAGGGACATGGTATAAGACTGGCACATGTAGCAGCCATTTTGAGAAGCTGCTGAAATTCTGAGGAGAACAGACAGACAGAGACTGAGCTAAAGGAGCCGGGATTCACAATTGTTCCAGGGACAGAGGAGAGCCTGACTGTCTATACAGACGCCATCGCAGAGGGAGAGAGAGAACTCCTGGACAAGAAGGACAAGCTGCCAAGATAGAGAGGACTGTCTGCAGCCGGACCATCCACAAGGATCTGCACCTGAGAACAGGAATTGCTGGCCATCTTTAAGGTACCTCAGCGGATGCGTGCACGCCAACGAGCTCAGGACTGTGAGAAGGCCTGGAATTAGTTTAGTTAGTTTAGGCTCAGTTACAGGCCAAAGGAGGGTTTCCCAAATACATCCTCCTGTTTAGGACTTGGAGAGTTTACTAGTGCACCATTAGCTACTTGAACCGGTTCATCTGTGAGGGAAAGTTTGTGCCACATGTGTATTTGGGAGGGAAGTGGGTAAATCCATTAAAGCTGTGTAAGCTGCTGTGCTGCACCACGAGCCCCTGCAACTGCCACCACACACAATTGTTCCCGTTGGTGATTACGGTATTAAGAAGGTAAGGGGTTATCGGCCTTTTCGAACCCCACAGTTAGGTAAAGTTACCGGGCATCCAGAGAGTACACTTCTGGCGGCGCGCTGTGCAGCACAGGGGCCCAGGATACGTATTTGTAAATTTGTGTTTGGGGGATCTGTTCACCAACTTGTTCCAGAAAATTCAGTAAAACAAACCGTTGCTGAGCTGGTGTTGGAGCCGTGTTCTTTGTCCGTGACTTCGCTGTATTCCGGAAAACCTGCCCTCGGTACTCGGCTTGCACCCCCTCCCATTGAATTGTTCATATTCTGTCCGGAAACCGGATGGAAGAATGAACATGTTCAATGTTTTGCCGCCGGACCGCCGGCGCCAAAACCGTCGGGCGGAAAACGCGTGCCGTGGGGACATGGCCTAAGCGTTTCCTAAGAATTTCACTATTTGTCATACATCAAGATTTGCATATATTTCCTGTATAGAATAGCACAGTCCTCTGCAGTTTTAATGTGGGAGCCTAGGTATGATGAATTCTACTGTCATTGACATCTGTCACCCTTTATGTCACAGCATGGGTGTAACTATAGCCATAGTGGCTGCTATCAGGTCTAGATATTGAGTGGCTCACTCAGGTACAAGAACATTGTTTCTTTTTGTTTGTTTAATCATTGCTATTTGCTGTATTAGCTTATAGTCATTAGTTAATGGGCCCCATTTCATTTTGTAATAGGGCCCTATGAATTCCAGTTATACCCCTGTGTCAGAGGTAACAAAAAGCTAGGGGTATCTGAATGTTGGTTGAAATTTTAGGATGAACATAACATTTCTTGATTTTTTTCTTAAATATGCTAAATGGGATCATCTCTTAACTTTAGAATGTCCATCTGTTCAATGTTTCAGTCCTTTTTGCACAATTGGCTGATCTTTAACAAGGAGCTTAATGGCAAAATTCACAAGAGGTGTTTGATTCCTGGATTCCCCAATAAATTTAGGAGATTGATTTGATTTGGGATTTAAACAGTCCTCCTCATATCATATCATGAGGCTAAGACAAGACCTAACAATTGATCAATACTTTCTTGTCATTGCAAGGCTTCAAGCAGGATGCCCTCAGATGGATGTGGCCACTGAGTGTAGAGTCTCACAATGTGTTATCAGCAGGTTACAAAAGAGATACAGAGGCACTGAAAGAGTCACAGAAAGGCAAAAGGTGGACGTCCTCTGGCTGCATCACACACTGATGACAGCTTCATTGTAAACAATGCCCTGAGTAACCAGATGATGAATGACACACAACTCCAAGTGCATTTAAGGGAGGTGAGAGGCAAGGGTCACGTCAGACCATTCATAAGTGTGGGCTGCGTACTAGATGACCAGCAAGGGTATTTGACCTGACTGATGCACAGTGCTTTCCTTGATGTCTCCAGCAACATTGGCAGCCATAATTTCTGCTCTCAGGGAATTGACTTTCATCACTGAACGGCACTGAGAACCACTGGTTCCTCGTCCAGCCTAGATGTTCCCTGGCCCTTGCAAGACGATGATGTCTATGCCTGGTGGTGCGGTCAGGTCTTCTAGCATGCAGACCATGCTGATATCAATGGTTACAAATGGTCTGAGGTGGCATTTGGTTGCCTCTCACCTTCCTTAAATGTGCCTGGAGTTGTGTGGCATTCATCATCCGGCTCCGCAGGGCATTGTTTACAATTAAGCAGTCATCAGTGTGTGATGTAGCCTAAAAATGTTCACTTCTTTACCTTTCTGTGACTCTTTCATTGTCTCTGTTGCAACCTGCTGATGACACTCTGTGACACTCTAAGCTCAGTGGCCACTTCCATCCGAGAGCATCCTGCTTGAAGCCCCGCAATGATGAGGTACTGTTAATCAATTGTAAGGTGTCATCGCAGAGATCACACACCTGTTGGGAATTTTGCCAGTAAGTTCTTTGTTAGAGATCAGCCAGTTGTGCAAAAAGTACTAAAACAGTGAACAATTGGACTGTGTATTCTAAAGCTAAGAGATGGTCTCATTTAGTTCATTTAAAAAAATGTCAAGAAATTTTATGTTCATCCTGAAACTTCAACCAGAAGCCAATTATCCCTAACTTTTTGCGAGTAATGTGTATGTCCAGAGACATTACCTCGGACTGACTGCGAAACATAGTATGAAAAGAGCCCTACAAAATATAGCGTGTGATGAAGTAATTAACAGCTTGTTCTTATCACATTGTAAGAGTAAACTTCACTAAGCTTATTGTAAAACTAGTATGCTCACAGGAGGGGAATGAATGACATACCAGATCAGAGTTTAGACTTGCATTCTGGAGGTTTTTATTTTATCCGTTAATCTCCTTATTGAAGTTGTTCACCCTACAGCCTCTATACAATTATATGAAAAGTGGAATGTCTATTTATTCTACAGTGTTTAATCTTTTCATGTGGATTAGGCAATGCTTTGTGAGTTGAATACTGTACAACATCTGCTGCACAAATGTATCTTGCAGTTTGCTACAGTGTCTCATTCTGCAGTCCAAACTGTTAATGACAGACCAATGGTGGAAGAAGTGAATGTGATCACAGGGTGCTGCTGGGTTATCCTGCCAGCCAGGCCTGGTCTACCATCTTAATACACCTGTTAAGTTTATAAATAAGATTAAGACACAAACTTTTTTCCAATAAAAAATGCTTTATTTTGTCATTCTGTAGGGAAAAAAAGTACAGAAAACAAAAAAAAAAAAAGCTGAACTATAAAATAACTGTGTTATTATATAGTTCATCGTGTTGATGAAAGACCAGGGGCGCAGCCAGAGAAGGCTGGGCCCCATAGCAAACTGCTCGTTGATTGTATCAGTCCGGGCAGTCACATCAGCGACGCAGGGAGTGTGATGCAGAGGTGTTGTCACACCCCATGCACCGCTGGGTCTCACCGGACACCGGCTCGTGGAAGTAGTGTCTCTGCAGGGGATCAGGAAAGGCGAGTAACTTTCTTTTTTTCAATTGGCCTGGCTATTTACCTACAGGGGGCCCTAAATATATAAAAATAGTACAGGGTGCCTATATATATTATGATTACAGGGGGACTATATCTATAAAGAGTACAGGGGGACTATATCTATAAAGAGTACAGGGGGACTATATCTATAAAGAGTACAGGGGGACTATATCTGTAAAGAGTACAGGGGACTATATCTATAAAGAGTACAGGGGACTATATCTATAAAGAGTACAGGGGGACTATATCTATAAAGACTACAGGGGGACTATATCTATAAAGAGTACAGGGGGCCTATATCTATAAAGACTACAGGGGGCCTATATCTATAAAGACTACAGGGGGACTATCTATAAAAAGAGTAGAGGGGGACTATATCTATAAAGAGTACAGGGGGACTATATCTATAAAGACTACAGGGGGACTATATCTATAAAGACTACAGGGGGACTATATCTATAAAGACTACAGGGGGACTATATCTATAAAGACTACAGGGGGCCTATATATATAAAGACTACAGGGGGCCTATATATATAAAGACTACAGGGGGCCTATATCTATAAAGACTACAGGGGGCCTATATCTATAAAGACTACAGGGGGCCTATATCTATAAAGACTACAGGGGGCCTATATCTATAAAGACTACAGGGGGCATATATATCTATAATGACTGCAGGGGGTACATATATCTTTAATGACTACGGGGGCATATATCTCTATCATGACAGAGCTGATTACGGTAAATATGTGTATTAAATACATAATATAGTATAATACTGACCCACAGAGCTGACAATCAGTCTGCAGTAATATTGGTCAGCTCTGTGGGTCAGTATAGTGACCATATAGTGGTAGATAACAATGTACACAGAATCTGTGGACATATAAAGGATTACAGTACAGTTCCATTTTGTGACTCACAGGTGACGTTTCACTGTCAAGTCGTTCACTTTCCCTTTTCTTCTGACCTCCATAATGACTTCTCCCGACCACCACTTGTCCCTGCAGATTTGGACACAAATATCTTAGACTCCTCACTTTTCCAGAACCTCTTTACCTATTCCCACCTCTGTACGAATTTCCCAGGGGTGGGGGAGTGGGTACAGGCTATAGCTTAGAGCCATAGCCTCCGAGGTTGGTGGTGAGGAACAGAGGACTAACCCCCTGAAGACTGCGCTACAACTATAGCCCAAACCCCTTTTAGTATCATTTTACCAGGTAAATGGATAGATAGGGGATTCAGATGGGTAGATAGGCAGGGTCTCAGTTAGGCAGGTAAGCTACAGGTCCTTGGGTAGATTGGCCCTAGTTAAGCAGTAGTTAGACCCCAGTTAGGTGATAGCCCCAAGGTTGATAGATAGGCACATCCCAGGAAGATAGTCCCAACTTAGATAGGTAGGTCCCAGGTAGCTAGGTAGATATGCCCCAGGTAGCTAGATAGGTAGGTTGTATACAAGCCTCAGGTAGCTAGACAGATAGGCCAAGGTAACTAGATAGGTAGGCTGTGGATAGGACTCAGGTAGGTAGGTAGACTGTAGGTAAACCCCAGGTAGGTAGGTAGGCTGTATGTAGGCCCCAGTTTATGTTGGTAGGTAGGCCCCAGATAGCTAGGCTGTAGGTGGGTTCCAGGTAGGTGGGTCGCTAGGTAGGTAGGCTGTAGTAGTCACCAGAGTCGATTGCTAAGCTCTTATCAATCGACTTGAGGCCTTAACAACCAGCTTAATGACCGACCGTAGTCCCCGAAGTCGATTGCTAAGCTCTTATCAATCGACTTGAGGCCTTAAAAACCGGCTTAACGACTGTTAGTGACCTCACAACGCAATCATGTCCTAGAAATATCATATTTTAATATTTGTGTTTTGCAATTGCATCAGTATGCATTGTAGAGTAAACTTAACTAGAGTGGTTAACATTAACATGTAAAATTGAAACCATAAGTTTGCATACACTATATGAAAAGACACGCATGCTTTTAAACAACTTGGGACAGCCCATATGATGATATCATGTGTTTGGAAGCTTATCTTTTAATGGTATCATCTGAGTTAGAGAGACACCTGTGGACGAGTTTTATAGCATACCAGAAACACACTGCTTCTGTGTGTAACATCATGGGAAAGTCTAAAGAAATCAGCCAAGATATCAGGAAGAGAATTGTGGACTTGCACAAGTCTGGATCATTCTTGGATGCAATTTCCAGATAGCTGAACGTGCCTCGTTCATCTGTACTAACAATTATAACATTGTAGCAAACAATGGCGAGACCGCCAATGCCAGCTTCCAAACCATGTAAGGGGGGGGAAGTCCAGTCATGGAGATCACTTAAAAATTTTCTTTTATTGAAAAATATATTAAAACTTATGACAATTCCTCATAGAAGGGGGTACACATTTGGCATGATGTAGAATTAATACCCAATCCCTCGCCCACGCATTTCGAGAGAAACTCTCTTCATCAAGGCTGTTAGGGTAGTGCTCAGTGCAGCGGAAGGAGCCCTATTTAAATGCTATAGCATATGTAGATAATAATAACCACCTGTTGTGGCTTGATTGCTAGTGCTATAGCTATACTGCCTCCGCTTGAAGCACTGCACAGATCGATCGTCTGAACAATAACCAAAATAACAACATGCAAAAACAAAAACAAAAATAAAAACAGCAACAGTATCTCTGCTGGTTGACAGAACAAGAGTAAAAATTCCACATCATTCAAAAGTTGTTCATATTACAGTAGCCTATATATAGAATGCCATTATTATAACTGTGCAAATCTTATTACCTGGCAACAAAATCTTGCTATAAATATGCACAATATTGCAAAACTACTTGTATGCATAGAAGGCCTTCTGATGTAAAAACATTTTATTTGAATTAATATAATTATTATGTATTTGTTATGTTTTATGTATTTTTTTGTGTATTTTACTCTGATGCGTAAAAATGCATGGAGACAAATGACTAGATACATATTGATTGTAGAATATTAAATATACATTCAATATTGGTAAGAAATGTCTTGTTTAGTGTTTAATCCTAAAGGGATCCTGGTGGAAAGATGGAAAATCCACCAGGCCTCCCTTGAAAACAGTTTTTTGTGTAAATCTCCTCCTCTAATAGACCGTGTGACTTTTTCTATGCCTATTATTGCAAAGCTAGAAAGATCCCCTTTGTGAACATCAAAAAAGTGTTTGGAAACAGCGGATGCCTTGAAAGAGCAAGGCTTCCGAGAGTCAGACAAATGTCTACATATTCTCACCTTTATGGGTCCAGACGTGCACCCAACATACTGTACTCGGCATGATTTGCAACTTATTAAGTACACAACAAATTTGCTATTACAGTTAATATAAGTCGGAATAACAAAAGATTTGTTGTTACTAAATGATGTAAATTGTTGCGTTTTTTCAACATAATGACATACTGTACAAACAGAATGTCCACAGCCAAAAAAACCTTTTGTATCTATCCAAGAAATAGTATCTTTTTTGGATGATAACAGACTAGGAGATAAAATTGAGCTTAAATTTGGAGCCCTACGTGAGACATATCTGACATTATTGATTAATTTTTCTCTCACTGTTTGGTTAATAAAAAGCAGTGGTATATGCTGGTATATGAGCAACAGTGGTATATGAGCAGCTAGGACGATGGGTCGACACTCAACTTCAACCATATATTGTTGAAATTCCTGGCTATCTCAGAGACACGAAACAGCTTGTCTCTGTGATGGATCAGATACAATGGCCTGAGAATGGTATTTTCATAACATGTGACGTTGTGAGTTTATATCCTTCAATTCCGCATCACCAAGCTTTAACAGCCTTACACAGATTTTTGTTGAAATACACTAATTTTTCGGTTGGTAAGCAAGAATTCATTATTACATCTGTAGAATATCTTTTGGCACATAACTTTTTTATGTTTGATGATAAATTTTTTCTACAAAAATGTGGTGCCTCAATGGGTGCTAGATTTTCGCCGTTGTTAGCCGGAATTTATATGGCACATTTTGAAGAGATCTATTTGCTCAGTGAATCAAATCCATTTTCCAGCCATATTTTCTGGTACTGTAGATACATAGACGACTTGTTGTTCGTCTGGACAGGACCAGAGAATGTGGTTATACAGTTTGTACAGTTTTTGAATGATAATTCAATGAACTTACGTTTCACCAGTAATACACAACGTACATCTATTGACTTTTTAGATGTGACGCTAATGGCTACATCAGTAGGTCAATCAATTTCTGTCACTCCCTTTAAAAAACCTACGGCCAAAAATTCCATCCTGGCGGCATCATCGTGTCATGCTAAACACGTGTTACATAACAATGTTATTGAAAGTTAGTGCCAAAAAGCTAAATCAATCATCACATTCAGACAATATAACATTCAGTACTCGATATAGCAGACAATTTTCTGAAATAGTTAAAATTGTGAAAAAACATATACCATTGCTTTTCATTAACCAAACAGTGAAAGAAAAACTAACTAATAATGTCAGATATGTCTCACGTAGGGCTCCAAATCTAAGCTCGATTTTATCTCCTAGTCTGTTACCATCCAAAAAAGATACTGTTTCATGGATAGATACAAAAGGTTTTTTTGGCTGTGGACATTCTGTTTGCACTGTTTGTCATTATGTTGAAAAAACGCAACAATTTACATCATTTAGTAACAACAAATCTTTTACTATTCCGACATATATCAACTGTAATAGTAAAATTGTTGTTTACTTAATAAGTTGCAAATCATGCCGAGTACAGTATGTTGGGTGCACGTCTGGACCCTTAAAAGTGAGAATACGTAGACATTTGTCTGACTCTCTGAAGCCTTGCTCTTTCAAGGCATCCGCTGTCTCCAAACATTTTTTTGATGTTCACAAAGGAGATCTTTCTAGCTTTGCAATAATAGGCATAGAAAAAGTCACACGGTCTATTAGAGGAGGAGATTTACACAAAAAACTGTTTTCAAGGGAGGCCTGGTGGATTTTCCATCTTTCCACCAGGATCCCTTTAGGATTAAACACTAAACAAGACATTTCTTACCAATATTGAATGTATATTTAATATACCTACAATTAGTGTTGAGCGATTGCGTTGGCTATCGAGATCGATCGATAGTCGATAGTCGCCGCTATCGATGAGGTTTTTCGATAGTGAGCATCGATTATGCGCGATGACCATTTAAGTCTATGGGAGAGCAACAACACACCTTCATTATTACACCCAAACAAGGCTGGAGAAGCTGAAATTAACATCCACAACAGTCAAATGGATACGTGCTACATCTTAGACAACACACTTAGGTTATAAAAGTCACAGACCATTTACTATCCCTGTCTTGTACCACAGCCTGACCCTTAAACCTGCATCACCCACAAATTAAAAAGTGCCAGAAGGCAGTATGATTTGAACCATCATTTTAGTTGAACTGGACATTGACTATACCTGTCCTGGGCCACAGCTGAGCCCCAAACCTGCATGGCCCCCACATTAAAAAGTGCCGGAAAAAGGAGTCTTTCAACCACCATTTTAGTTTCACTGGACATTGACTATACCTGTCCTGGGCCACAGCATGAGCCCAAACCTGCATGACCCCTACATTTAAAAAGTGCCGGAAAAAGGAGTCTTTCAACCACCATTTTAGTTTCACTTGACATTGACTATACCTGTCCTGGGCCACAGCATGACCCAGGACGGAGTTACAGTGGGTGCGGTGAAAGCCCAGGCTGGCGTCCGTCATCTATTAACACGCAGGTTAAAATGCCCTGATGACGCAGCAACGAAAACTGTCGTGCTGAAGCAGAGTGCGGAAGTGGAAGTGTGAGAACTCCAGCCTTCCTCTGTACACAGTCAATACCTGGGTAGCGCTTGCCCCTCCGTATGAGTGTGGACCAATTGAGCTTCACTTGGAAATACTGGTGGTTAACGCTCCTGTTACACCCAGGTGCCCTTTATCTTGGCATTCTTTTTCTCATTTTACTCAACGTGCTGGAGGAAATGGTCTCTGTACTTTGTTCTCTGTCCGTGCTCCATACTCCATGTCCTCTGAATAACCTACATCTGGTCAAGTTTTCCTGTACCTCCCTTGTACAATTCAGAGGAATTTTTTTAACAGCTATTTTGTACATGCAAGTTTTTTAGTACTTTAATTCTAGAAAACACATTTTTAAAATAGGATGGAATCCCACCATGTCTTTGTTTCTCTTTTTCATTGTATTAAATGGGTTGTCTCAATACAGGGATTGATAGCTATGTTAAAGATCTTGCAAAAACAAGTCATTTTGCAATATGTGTCCATTAACAGTGTCCTACCTATTCCTGTTCTGACAGCACCATCACCCTTGAGCCACTCTTGACAAATGTGAAGAACAAAAGTCTCTTAGAAACAACATTTTTTAGAATAGGACCTGTAGTATAGCTGCATGTCACAGCAAAATGCCCCCAAAAATTCAAAGCATGACCCTTGAGCCACTTTGGTGAATTGTGAAGAACAAATGTCTGTTAGAAACAACATTTTTTAGAATAGGACCTGTAGTATAACTGCATGTCACAGCATAATGCCCCCAAAAATTCAAAGCATGACCCTTTAGCCACTTTGGTCATTTGTGAAGAACAAATGTCTGATAGATACATGTTTTTTTTTATAATAGGACCTGTAGTATTGCTGCATTTCAAAGCAGCATGTCCCAAAAAATTATAAAAATGACTTCTCAGCCACTGTTAAAAATTGTGAGGGAGAAATGCCACTTAGAAGCCACATTTCTGTTCCAAAGGACCATGATTATTGCTGTATCTCACAGCTACATGACCCCAAAAAAATATAAATATGACTTCTCAGCCACTATTAAAAATTGTGAGGGAGAAATGCCACTTAGAAGCCACATTTCTGTTCCAAAGGACCATAATTATAGCTGTATCTCACAGCAACATGACCCCAAAAAAATATAAATATGACTTCTCAGCCACTATTAAAAATTGTGAGGGAGAAATGCCACTTAGAAGTCACATTTCTGTTCCAAAGGACCATGATTATTGCTGTATCTCACAGCAACATGACCTCAAAACCATTGACAATGCGATAACTTCTAAAGATAAAGTGAGTAAATGGAATACGGTGTTGTCATGAAACCTTGCTGTCTTTTACAGTCTCCTCACAGCAAAACCAGCAAAATGAACTGTTGGGAAAAGAGAATAAAAATTGCAGTAAGAAATGATCATTTTAAAAAAAAAGTTTTCAAGAGGACCATTCCTTTTTGAAAAGGAATGTGAAGTAGTCGGGAAAACAAAATCGGTGCCCTGGGAAAAGGGGGAACCAAAAAACATCATCAGAAAACCATGTTGTTTCATCTTGATGAAAGTCAACCCGATCCCCCATTATCTGTGGAAAACCTGGGATGCGTTTGCCCTGTAATATTTCCTCCAGCTTTGCTAAAGGTCCCCTAAATATGACGCGGGCTGCTGGGCAGGACAACACCTCTATGGCGGGGACGGAGCCTGGGGGGGGCCATTTTTTCCATTTTGGATCCCCCAGAAGTCTATTGGGCCCGGAACACATCAAAAAAAATGGGTGTTGGACGCGAAAGCCCTTTCACCATGTTTTTAGCTGATCCTGTGTTTTGGGATGTGTCCCTGCATTGCATGCTTTGGGTGAGGTGGAAAAAAAGGGGAATTGCGAGGTCACCCATTAGGGCTTCGCCCCCTTTTCCGCTGCTGCCGCTAGCCCTATTTTGGCACTCTACTGCGGTCACTTTCGTGATGTTTTTTCCACCGTGACATTTGGGGAACGGAAGCGGGCGCAACAATTTTCCCCCAATTTGATCAATCAGCAAGGTCTCCATTTTCCTCCCTTTTACTCCCTATTTGGGTGGGGGAAGGAAAGTGCTATTTTTGTTTTTGTACCGGGGAAATTCCAGGAAAAGGGGCCACCCAGTAAACTTTTTCATTTTGAGGCCTTAATCCCGGGGGATCATTTTTGGGGGAAAAGGGAGCATCCAACCCCTCATGTAAAGAATGGAGCCTTGATTTCCCAAGCCCTCTGGGTTAAAGGGGCATTTGCAAACTGACTTTCCTCATCTTCCTCCCCCGGGGCCTCAAATTCGCGCCAACCCCTTTTCCCAAGGAGGGACTTCTGGTAAATCGGTGTCTGGGAATTTACCTCCTCCTCCTCTCCTCCGCGCCCCCGGACAGTTTTCAACAAGCCCAAACTTCCCCTTGAGATGATGCACCCTAGAGCTTTTGGGGCCCCCTTTCCCAATTTAGCTCTGGCCCCCAAAACCCACTGAAAAAATGGAAAAACCAAATAAAATTTTGGTGAAACTGTCGGGCCCTTTTGGTTTTTGACGGGGGAAAAAGGCCCCGTGTCCCCCATCTGGTCCTTCTCCTCCTCCGTCGCTGGCGGGCCCTGTTTTTTTTCAAGTGTCCAACGATCTTTCCAAACAAAGGGTTAACCAAAAATTGCTCATCTGACGGGGCCCATTGTCCCCGAAACTGATTTTTTTGGGGGCTTCTTAAAAAATGGCAAGTGGGGGGTTTAAAGAGCCCCTTTCACCTGTTTCCACCTCGGGGGTTAAAGACCCCTGGCCCTTTCCCGGGGGGCGCTTGTCGGGCCATGTGCACTTCGAAAGGGTTTAAATGGCATTTGGGCGCTGCTGCCACAATCGTTTGGAGCTTGTGGGGGGTTTAAATTTTCCACCCGGTTTTCCACGTCAAAAAATTTGAGCCGGTTAAAGGGGGGAGGCCGAGCTGACCTGAAACGCGCCAGGGGGGACGAAAGCAGGGTGCAAAGGGCGGAAGTCCCGAATTTGCGACCTGGGAGCCTTCTTCAGCGGGGCAGTCAACCCCGGGGTTTACTCTTTAAAAATTTTTCGGGAAACGCAAGGTTCATGACATGTGCCAGGCAAGTAAAGGTGTTTCCAGCCTACCGTTTTTAAAGGGCGGCCAGCAGATTTTCCCCCGAGGTTAGGGGGGGGGGGAGGACACCCCCTTTTTCCCTGGCAAAAGGGTTTTCTTGTCACCCAGCCAGCGCTCGTTTTCCTTGGGGCGGGGGTGGGCCGCCACAGCCCCTAAACCTGTGTGTGGAGGGCCCTCCAAGCGAAAATTTAAATTTCAACCCCGCCGGGTTGTCCCCGGGGGGCCGGGGGAAATGCACCAGGGAACCTTGGGGAAAATTGGGGAACCCATGGCCCCCCCCCTTTTGGGGTTTTTGAAGATTTTTCCCCGAGCCTGAGAGCCCCCCGTCACCCCAAGAGGACATCCACCCAGCTCACCCAGTGGGGCTGTCACAGAAAATTAGGGGCCCTTGGCCATGCTTACTAGTCCTTTGTGTCGGGGGTGAGATGGACTTTTCCAAAACACAGGGGGCAGAAAACCCGCGCTTAAAAATTTTTGGGAATGCCACTGGCTGGCCGGGGCCCAGGGGGGCCCTTGTTCGGGGCAAAGAAATCCCTGCTGGCATTTTGGTATTGGGGGCAAGCGAGGGCCTTTGAGTGGGGGAAACCCCCATCTGTGTCCACCAGAGGGGGAAAAAGGCAACATTTCCAAGGCCAAAAGCCGGGCAATGCCGACATCCAGGTTTTTTTGGCTTTGGGAGGGTTTTGGGGTTTTTAAAATTGTTTTTTTTCGCCCCCAAACCTGGAAACAGAAGGCTGGCCCCCTAGCCCTGGCCGCTTACGGCGTGCAGGTCGTAAAAATTTGGGGGGAAGGAGAAGGGGTGGGAGGGGTCCTCGCGGGGGTTACGGGTTTGGTATCGGGGCGACGGGGGAGGTTTGAAAGCGGAGGTTTGATCCCTGACATGACCCCTGAGAAACATGGGCACAAAAAGGAACGTTGGGTTTGGTGGTGGGGGGGAGGCGGAGACAGAGGGTTTTGACAGTGGTTGGGGGGCCCCCGGGCGTCGGTGGGGGCCCTTTTCCCAACCCAGGGCATTTCGCTGATTTTACTAGAAAAGGTTGGGGTGGGGGTTACCCCAATTAAGGTTTTTGGGGCCTAACTTAGGGCTTTTTACGGAAAAGGGCGGCATAAAACATCGCGGGGGTTGAATCAGAGGTTTGTCAAAAAAAAGGGCCCGGGCTTGGAGGGGCCCCTGGCCCTTTTTTTTGAGGGCAAAAGGGGCGGGGAAAGCGGGGTTTGCGGGGACCTTTTGGCTGGCGGAACCCCAATCAGAGGGCCCTTCCCTGCACCGGGCCCTTTTCCTTTTTTTGTGGCGGGATCGAAAATTGCCTATTGAAACCCCTTTTTCTTTCCCCCTCGTCCAAAATGAAGCGCTGGGCAAGAAAAATTTTTTCTGGGGGGAAAAAACCCCGGAATTGGATCTGCAATGTCTCTAAACCCAATAATCATAAACACAGGTGCCCTTGGTCCCCTGCTTTTGGCATTCCAAAGTTTGGGGGCTAAAAGGGCAGGGGCCCATTTGCAAGCCTTTGGGCCTTCCCCGGGGGGAGTTTTTGGCCGTGTTTTGCCCCCTTCTGCCTTTTCACCTTCCTTTTATGGCACCCCGTAACTGGCTTTCAGAGCAGACTAAATCTTTCCTTTTGATTTTAAAAAAAGCCCTTCTGACCCCAACCGCTTTTTGAATAAAAAGAGGTCTTCAGACAGGGGAATTTTTCCCCCAGTGGGGGTACCCGATTTGGGCATTTGGGCTGCTTCATGTTGGAGGGGAGGGGCGATGAGGGCGTTTGACGACTTTTGGGGCCCCCGGGGGAACTGGGGAGGCCGGAGGATTTTAAGACTGCTTGATCAGGTTGCATTAACCACCAAAGAGGACATATTGGCACGTTTGTTCGTTTTTTAAATTCACGGGGCCCGGGACCCAGCTGACAGGCCTACGGGTTTTTGCAACTGACGATCCGCTGGCATGCGGTTGTCGCCAGCACGGAAGGAGCACCTTTTTTTTTTTCGTACCTCTCCCTTTTCCATGTCCCCAAAACCCCCCCTCTTTGCTGGGCTTACCCCCTGCACATTTTCGCTCCATTTTTTCAGAAATAAAAAAATTTTTTGAAAAGGTTTTTGGAATATTTTTTGAAAAGCCCTTTTAAATTAAAAAAAAGGCAAATCCCCTGCTTTCTCAAATCCCTCTAATCAAAAAAAAAATTTTCCCGGGGGTTTTCAAATTTAAACTGAAAAGGTGTCTATCAAACCAAATTTTGGACTGGGCAAAAGTAAAAAAAAAAAACCGGATCTGTTATTTTTTTTGGTATAAAAAAAAGGGGTTAATTTTTTTGCACCTTTTCAATTCACCTGTGGTGAATATTTTAATTTTTGTTTTAAGTTTTTAAGTAGAAGCTGCACCCAATGAACAGTGCTGGGGGGCGCAAAGCAAAATTCCGTAACTTATGTTTTGATAAAAGGGGTTTTTTTTTTGCCCCTTTTCAATTCCCCCTTTTGGGGGTAAATTTAAAATTTGGCTTTTTTAAGGGATTTACCGGTAGTTTTGCTGAAATCAATGAAACCGTCCCGGGGTTTGGCAAAATTTTTAAAAAAAAACACTTTAACGTGATGTTTTCGTACGTTTCACTGTTTTTTGGAAACAAACAACCTGTGCTGGACTCCCAAGTTTTTTGGTTTTGGGAAAATTTAATTTGGGGGGTTTTGGATATTTCAAAAAGTCACGGGTTGAATGGGAAAAAAATTGAACACCTTTTCTGAAATGTATACTGAAAATTAAAAGTGGAGTTTTCCCAGCTAAAAAAAAGAGACCTGCATTACTAGGAAATTTTTGTTTATCCAATTATTGGCCAGGTGCCCTTTTCCGGGGGAAAAATTTTTTAAATAGCAAACTTTTTTAAAAATTTTTAAAGAAAATTCCATTTAAAAAGTCTACACTAATTCTTGGTGAACTTTTTTCCGTGTTCTTTATAATGGGTTTTTTGTCGTGTTGGGGCCCGTGGGCCCCCCCCTTTCCCCCCCTCCCACCGGGTCCGGAATTTACAGCGGTAGATTCTTTTTGGGGAAAATTTTCTCTTACTAATACAAAAAGTTAAAAAATCCTAATCTAACTAAATTGGAAGGATCACAGCTAATAGTAGAGGTTTCTCTGTGCGGGAAATAAAAAAAAATTTCCCGGAGTTTTGGGGCCCACGGGGCCAAGGCAGGTCCTACCCCTTTATGAGACGTAGAGGACACTGAGGCTGAAACAGGAAACCTTTTTTTTAAAAAACAGGCATGTGATTTTCCAGAAAATTTTGGGAAAACCTTTACACCATCCATTTCATGACGTCCCCCACACAATCTCCCCCCTTGCTCTTTTTAAAAACTCATTTGGGGCCGCCAAAATTTCCCAGGAAGGGGGCCGAAAAAGGCGCAATCTTAATAAAATGGGGAAAACAGATTTTAACCAAAAATTAATCCCCCATGATTTTAAAATTTCGACCCAACCCTAAAAACCTTTTTGGCCGATTTCAACTTTGCCCCCGAAAAAAACCCGCTAAAACACAACCTAAAAACAATGGGAAATCTATGTTTTGGTTCTCCATGCCTTTTTTTACCATCAAGTAAAATACACAAAAAAAATACATAAAAAATAAAAAAATACAAAAATAATTATATTAATTCAAAAAAAATTTTTTTACATCAGAAGGCCTTCTATGCATAAAAATTTTTTTTTTGAAAATTTTTGGTTAAAATTTTTTATACAAAATTTTGTTGCCATAAAAGATTGCACGGGTTATAATAATGGCATTCAAATTTTAGGCTACTGAAAAAGAAAAAAACTTTTGAATAAATGGGGGAATTTTTACTCTTTTTCCTTTAAACCAGCAAAAAAAGTTGCTGTTTTTATTTTTTTTTTGCTTTGTTTTTTGTTTTTTTTTTCAGAACGACGATCTGGGGCAGTCTTCAAGCGGGGGCAGTTTAGCTATAGCACTACAATCAAGCCAAACAGGTTTTAAATTATTATCTACAAAAGCTATAGCTTTTAAAATGGGGGGCCCCCCCCGCTGCACTGAGCCTACCCAAACACCTTAAAGAAGAAGTTTCTCTCGAAACCATCGGCGGGGGAATAAAAATTTAAAAATTCTACATCATGCTAAATGTGTACCCCCTTCAATAAAGGAATTGTCATAAGTTTTAAAAATTTTTTTTCAATAAAAAAAAAATTTTAAGTGAATCTCCATGACTAACCCCCCCCCCCCCCCCCCCCCTTACCGGGTTTTTGGAAGCTGGAAACCCGGGGGCCCTCGCCTTTGTTTTCCCTGAATTAGGGAAACCGGGAAAAATTGTTGGCCCTTTTTCCCCGTGTCTCCACCAATTTAAACTGTGGGAACATAAAGTTTGACATTGTAATTTTGTTAAAAATTTATATGTAAGTACAAACAAAGGGGTTTGGGTCCAGCCATTTTAAACTGCTCGGGAAAAGGAGACGGATTTTGTGCCCTCAGAGAGGGAATTGCTTTGGTTCAATATTGCATATAAACCCAAAACAAAAGAAAAATCCCTTGAAAGATACGGGGGGAAGCTGGAAACATTGTGTCATTATTCACAGTGAAACAATTTCGTATCAACGGGTTTGAAAGGCCACTCTGCCAGGAAGAAAAACAAAAACCCAAAAAAAACATAAAAAACCCCGATTTATTTTTGCAAAATTCACAAAGGGAACAAAAAATCTACTTTTTAGAGACATTCCGAGGTCGGAGGGAAATTTAAAATTAACTTTTTTGGCCAAATGACCATCGTTACGTTAGAGGAAAAAGGGAAAAGTTTGAAGCCAAAGAACACCACCCCAACTGTGAAACATGGGGGGGGCAGCATCATGTTGTGGTTTTTTCCCGGCGGGGGGGAGGGTGTTTTTTAAAACAAAATAATGGCACATGAGGAAAGAAGTTTATAAGGCAATATTGAAAAAAAACATTTCAAGAACATCAGCCGGGAAGTTAAACTGAGCGAAGCATACTCCCAAAAGGGGGTTAAAAGTGACAAAAAAGAAAACCCAAAAGTAAAAGTTTTGGAGGGGGCCATCACAAACCCTGAACTCAATAAAAATTGGAAATTTATGGGAAAAGCAAAAAAATGCATTTTGCGGGGCCCCCAAAACATTCCCTCATTTAAAACCAGTTCTGTCAGGACAAAGGGGCCAAATTGATACCACTATTTTTAGAAGCTTGTGGAAGAATCCAAAATGTTTGACCCAACTTGTACAGTTTAAGGGCAATGCTACCAAATACTAAGAAAAAGTATGTAAACTTTTTACTTTGCAGAATGCCTTAAAAAATTCTCTCTCTCATTATTCTGGCATTTGGCAAATAGAAATGATTTTGCTTCCAAAATTGACCAAAATGGGGAAAGGTTTATTCTGTTTTTAAAGCAGAAAGTGAAGGAAAAAAAAAACAAGGGGTTTTTTTAATATAGTTTCAATGTATTTTACGGGGCTGATATTTTTCAATCAACTTTAAAAAAGGGTGCATATTAAAATTACCGTAGTACCTATGTTAACTTGAATGTAAGTTTAAAATTTTGGGAAGAAAACTTTAAACTACAGCCAATGCCCAAATTTCCCAAGTCAAAATTGTCATTTATAACGACATATATTTTAGCTCAAAAGGGCGACATTGTTAAACCCTTTTCCAAATTTAGCGGGAAGTACCTATTTTGGAAAATAACCTCCAACGGAACAGACGAAGCGCTTTTATCAAATATTTCTTCGCACATTCCTGCAATTTTGGGAAAAAACTCCATTTTTCCAAAAAGGGTTGAAACGGATCATCATCTTTTTTCCCCGGGGGCCCTCATATTGAAGATAATTTCTTGTCTAATTCGTTTGTCATCTTCGTTTTGCAACGAAACCCTTTAAATATTTTTTCTTCCAAGCTTCACCCTTTTCTTACAAACTTTTTACTGGAACAAAAAAATCTGTACTTTTTGGGTTTTTGACATCACCTCAATAGCACTGCTAAAGGGAATTTTAACTGTTTCCACCACAGGGCACTCCACTGGTTTTTCTATACACCACCCATGGCTTTGACTGTTTCGGAAGTTTAACTTTTTTCGCTTTCTCCGAACAAGGGTTAACCATTGCCCTTTGCCCGCAGAATGGGAAGATTGGGGAAAAATTTAACTGCATCATTACGGGCAACGCTTATCTAATTTTTTTTTCCTCCCAAACTTCTTCAGTGCCCCTTTCAGCTCACACGCCTTTTTGTACCCGGGTGCACGGGGTGTCCATGTTTCCCGGGCCAAAAAGGGGGAAATGGGGCCCACAACAAAAGTGCGTGGGGGCTGAAAAGGGCCCTTTTAAAGCTACAAAGCATTGAAAGAAAATTTTTTCAGTTACTTCAGGACTACCCATTCAAACTGTCCCAGACACAAGCGTAATTTTTTTTTGCTTAAAGTGCTTTGGCCCAAAAAAAAACCGGCAAAAAAATGCAAAACGGCTAAAAAAAAACTTTTTTTCAGCTTTTTGACGGGCCCAGGGGGCAAAAATTTCATTTTATGAACGTTTTAAAATTTTTTTGGGCTTTCTGGTCATTTTTTTGTCCACTGCAGTGTAGACGTAGCCTAAGAGATATCAGTCACTTGTCACAATAGTCACCATTCTCCTGATGATCTCATCTTGAAACTTTAAAAATGCCTCCTGAAAACCCCCATTAAAATTTAGCAATCTCCCCCCAAGAAAAATTCCCGTTCCTGAAAATGTATAGTGTTTTGAACTTTTGTCACACAAAAAATACCAACAAAATTCCATCTATCGATATAGTCTGAAAAAATGTAGTAACAATGGCTTATACAGTCCAATCTGGTCATAAATGGCATTTACACTCGGTTCACGTCGCGGTCCCTGTCTTGGACTGCCGACATGCCTGTGTCTCTACTATGCCCCTTTGCCCTGCATCTGGTTTCGGGTGTTTATGGCCTCCTGCTGAGGTCCTGGGTGGACGGGGGTCTCGGGTTTGTCTCCCCGCCCTCCTGCGCGGGGCGGTGCTTTCTCCATGCGGGCTTGGTCTCTGTTTGTGCCCTCATGCTTCTGGGGTACTCACCGGGTCGGGGTCTTTTGGTCTATGACTGCACGCGCTCCCTAGGGAGCGCGCTCTCTTCCTGTCCAGATTTAAAGGGAAAGTGTCCAAATTACCTGTCCAATAAATCTACGCCCCTTCAAAGAATTAAGGAACTTCCTTTTCCCTTTTAAACTGGGAAATTTTTCATGCATGTCCCCCCTGAGCCCTGACCTCTGCTTCGGGTTTACTGCTGTTCCGGGTTTAAACCCCCGGTGTTCCCGGCAAAATGTACAAACCGCTTTCCTGCCATGGTTTTTTCCCAGTTACTTCCCTTTGGAATCTGCTACCTGCCTACACCCTACTGCCTACTCACTCCCCCCCAAATTATCTCTGCCAGCACCCGGGGTCCTTGTCCTGTCAGTAGCCTACCATCTACACTTGCTGTGGCCCAGAGAATCCACGTTACCCGCCGTTCTTCGCTGTTGGTCCTAACTGACCTCATGCTATGTGACAGTTATTATCTGTTCCATCTTTGTTTCTTGGTTCAGTTCACACCTGGATGCTCTCCGCTCCATCTTTAACTAGCTTCTTCCTGCTACGATCTGTAGACTGTAATCCTTTAAACAAAAAAGTAGGGGTATAGGGAAATTATTTTCATGGATAAATTTTAAATTTTCACATTTTTATTATCCATTTTTGAACCCAACACCGGGACCATTAATTTTTGCGTAAAGGGTAAAATCTAATATTAGATTTAGTGCTAAACACTTTTGGGATAGTGCCATCTTTTCCGGGCCCTATGTCTTTTTTGTTTTTATATAAATCCAATAGTACATATCCCTCAGGGTGTAAACTCGAAGTGTTTTTTAAAAGCATTAAAAATTTCTGGCTCTTTTTTAGTCACATCTATGGCCTGCCCCACATCTCAAAAACACAGTGAATGCCATTGTTCACAAAGCCCCCTGGGGCAGCAAATCACAACCCGAGCGGGCAAGTTCATGTGACGTTGTGGCCCTTTATTTTGGGTGCCCCTTAGCACTTTAATGAAAGCAAAGGTTTATTGTGCATTTTGAATGTAAATTTGGGGGACCAACAAAAAAAATGGAGTGACACGGAGTGATTTTTTCTTTTTTTTTTTTTTTTTAATCATACCCCAGCTGACCAACGAGCTTTTATAAGTCCCGGACAACCCCTTTAAGAAAGATTGCAGACATACTCCGCATCTGTAAGCAGTGCAAGCAGCAGGATTCATCATATAGGAAACATTCCAGGGCCTCTTGCTTTATTTGATATTTTCTCCTCTTGTCTCCTTTTTTAAAAGGCCAAAGTGATAGATATTGACACCACTTTTTTCAGTGCTCTATATTTCTTGTAGTATTAAAAGCCATCATTTTATGTTCACATGCTTTCTTTTCTTTATTTCAGGCTCATTAGACATCTCTTGTTGCAACCATGGAAATGAAAGGGAATTTAATTTTTTTTCCTTTTATTTTTTAAAATAAGAAGGGAAAAAACTATTTAAATTCTTAGGGTTTGGGGTGAATTTTAAAAAGCCATATAAAATTGGGTAAATATGGGGGAAAATATATATATGTTTAAATGTAAAATTTTGTAGTATATATTATATGTTATGTAAATTGAAAATGTATTATAATATATATATATATTATGTAGTTTTATAATGTATAATATAATAAATACATAACACACATCCTCCCGGGATTCCCCTTGAAAGGCTTCAAGAGGTAGTCCCTGAAATGGTTTTTCCAACAGCTTGGGAAAGGGGTTCCCCCAAAATGCTTACACTTGTTGGCCCTTTTGTTTCCTCTGTGGTCCAGCTCAAACCCAAAACCAAACCGATTTGGGGTTTAGGGTTTTGGGGACTGTGGAGGGCCCCCATCTGGGGTAATAAACCCCCTCATCCCCTTCTTGTTTAAAATAGCCCTTTAAACATCTTGGGGGGTGTTTTGGGGTCCCTTTTGGGTGTTGAAAAAAAAAACGATGGTCCCCAAATAAACCCAAAAATGGGTTGGGAAAAGCAAAGCTTCTGCAAGATGCTTTAATTTTTTAGACTGCCCTGACCTTCATAAAACTTAAAGGTTTTTTTGATGGCCACTCATTTTTCCCTTTTCGCTTTTTTTCCTTTTCCAAAAATTCCCAAATTTTTAACAGTCCATTCAGTAGAACTATCACGTGTAAACCAAACCCGACTTCTGAACAACACAACTGATGGGGCCCATCCCCCATTTATAAGGCAAGAAATTCCCCCCCTTTATTAAACTTGACAGGCACACCTGTAAAGTGAAAACCTTTCAGGTGACTACCACTTGAAGCTCATAAAAAATGCCAGGAGTGGCAAAGCATAATCAAAACAAAAGGTTGGGGTTTCTTTAAAGAACCAGAATAAAGACATTATTCAGGGTTTTTTCACACTTTTTTTAAGTATATAGTTTCCCCCAATTTTTTTTAATTCATTTTTGATGCCCCTTTAATCAAAACTATCAAAGAATAAGGTCCGAAAATTTTTTTTCAGGTGTAAAAACTTTGAGGGGTCAGAAACTAAGAAAAATCGAGAAAATCCCATTGTTAAAAGATTTTTAAAAAAATTCATTTTATTTAAATTTAAAAGAAATAATTATTCAGTACAGTAAAAAACAGAACTTAATAAATTGGGACAGAAGCTTTTTCCGACATTTCCCCGTTCTTCACCCAAATTTGCATACACCTTTCGCAGGGGGTTTTGGGGCCCCCTTCTCCCTACAGAACTTCTCCAGATCTTTCAGGTTTTTTGGGGGTGTCGAAACATTTTATTTTTAGCTCCCTCTAAAAATTTTTGATTGGACTCAGGTTTTGGAACTGCCTTAAAAACCCCTCCAGGGCCTCGAAATGCTTTTTCAAGTCCCTATTAGTTGCACTTTGGGGTTGTGGGTTTTGGGCCCTTGGTTTTCCCGCTGGAAAAACCCCACCATGAACCCCCTCTTCAAAGCTCTTACTGAGGGGAAAAAGGTTGTTAGCCATAAACTATCTTCCCCTTCAATATGGTGTCATTTATTCCCATCCCTTTTTTTAGAAACACTCGAAAGAAATGTTTTCCACCCCCATGTTCATTTGGTTTTACAGTGTTTTTTTTGAGTTATACTCATCCCGAGTTATACTCCCTCTTTCCCCCAAACCGGTGAGTGAGGGTTTATACCCAAAAAATTTTTGTTTGGTTTCCCCCTGAAACCCTATACCTTCTCCCAAAAACTCTTCTGGATCATACAGATTATCATTTGGGGAAAAAAAAATTTGGGGGTGAAGTTTGGGGGCTGGGATGAGCAAAGGGACCATGTGTCCCTGCAAGAATTTTTAAACCCCTAACGGCATAGTTTGTTACTAACGGGAATCTTTGAGGGCTGTGGACCCCCGCTCTATTCAGTTCAATTTACCAGTTTTCCCCATGTTTTTTCTGGGGCCCTTCCTAACATTCTCAAAACATCCTTAACCCCCGAGGCGAATCTTGTATGGGAGCCCCAGACCGAGGAAGTTTGGGAGTCATCTTTTTTCCCTTTCCCGTTTTAATAATTTTGTCAACCGTTCTTGCTTTTCAAAAAAGCTGCTTCCTATTGGGCCTGTACCCATCCCCCGCCTTTGTACAGATCTAAAAACATACAAGTCATACAGGGTTTAAAGGGAAGCTAGCAAATACAAAAGAAACGTAATTTAAAATCTTGACTTTTTCAGAAAATAATAAAAATGTCTTACATTTTCTCTTTCCATTAAACTGGGGATTTGGCAAATATAAAATAATTTTTTTTGGGGAATCCTAATTGGGCCCAAAAAAGTTTAAAGTTTTTTTCTGATTTTTTGTCAGATATTGAGAAAAACGTGCATATGGGTTTTTTTTGGGTTTTTTTTTTAGATAGCGTATGTAAATTTCTGGTTTCAACTGTATATATACAGATTTTTTTAGGGTGATTAATAATAATGTTTAACTATTCATTGTGTTTATCACTCTAAATTTACTTTAAATTTAGATGGAAACTATGGACAGAACCCAAATTCTGGAACTGGTTACCCTTCTCCAATGAACCCAGGCCCAGGCTACCAAGCTCAAGGATATCCACCAACAAATTATCCTGCTTCTGGATATCCCCCACCAGGCCAATACCAAGGTAAAATGCATTGGACATGTTTCTATTCTGTAAATTATATTATGTTCTTCAGATAGTGTGGTTTAAATTTTCCCCGGTTTTTTGTTTTTTGGCTTAATTCTTAAAATTCCCTTTTCAAGGCCTTTTCCCGCTGCCCCTGTTAAAACCCATCAGGGGCTTGCAATTTTACCCGGGGCGCCCTGATCGAAAATGTAACGGGGCAAGGCACCTTCTCAATTTTATTTTGACCCCCGCAGCTACTTTCTGCCCGGGGCTAAGGCCCTTAAAAAAGCGCGGGATTGGGGCCTTTTGGGACCATTTTCCGGGACGTAACCGCCAAGTTTTTGCTACAATTAAATACTTTCACTCCAATGTCGGTAAGGGGTTGAAAGATTTGTGCATAAATGAATACATACATTGTAAAGAATGAACCTAAATTCCTCCAGAACAATGTTAGAAACTGAACTGTGTTGACGTTGATTTTACAAGCTATTGATTTTTGCGGTGTATTTATTTGGAGGGAGAACCCCGAATTTTTAGAAGTTTTGTGTTCGAAATCGAACCCCGAACCGAAATTTCGAACCCCCCTTAAAGTCAATGGGAAAAAAGATGTTTTTGGTTAATTTTTATACCCAAAAAGGTTAGGGTAAGCTGCAATTAACAACCCTAACAGTAAAAATATTTCTTTGGGAAAAACTTAGTGAAGAAAATTTTCTCTAAGAGTGGAAAAAAAAAAAAAATCACAGGGTAAAAAAAATTCATTCCTTTTAATGGGTAACTGAAAAGAGAGGGGCAGCATAGCTAAAGAGGTTAAAAGCGCTAAAATCCGCCACAGGGGGCCCCTTTTAACCCCATAAGAAGACACCGGTTTTTGGGAAAAGGCACCTGGGGAACTGGGAGGGGCCCCCTATCACTTTTTTGCACCGGGCCCCCAAAAAAATGTCTTATAAAGTGGGGCAAACAAAAACTTCCCAAAAAGGGAAAATGGGGTTTCAGCGGGAAGGGGGCCGTAGTTAAAAAAGGGGGGGCAGTGGTAGGCAGGGGTGCTGCATTTGTCTAATCACCTTTTAGGGGCCCCATTTAGCTAAAACCCAAAAGGGGCCCCCCCCCCCCATTACTAGTTCCAATTTTTTTAAAAAATCACTGGGTCCCTTTTTGAATTGGCCACTGACAGGAGTAAATGCCTTTTTGGCACCCCCCTTTAACCCGTACCTGACCCAGAAAAACCCGCAAAAAAATTTCTTTATGGAACTCAAGAAAAAATTAGCAAGAAGAAAAAAAATTATTTAAACAAGGGTTTTTGGGAAAAGGGCATTGACTATCCTGTCTTTTAACAAACAACATGGGCCCCAAAAGCTTCAAAAAAGACCTTCGGGCACCAATAAAATTACAAGAAGAAAAGACTATTTAGAAATTTTTTTTAAAAAGGACAAAAAAGGATAAATATTAAAAAAATCAAAATTTTTCATTTTCTTTTTAAAACTGTACTCCAAAGACAGCAAATCAAACAGTGGGCCTTTAAAAGCCCAAAACTTTTTCAACGGCAAATAGGAATTTTAAAAAAAAATTTTTTCAAAGCAATAACGGGAAAGGGGGGCCCTATGGAAAAAACCCCCACCCGCAAATCAAATGGGCTTAAAACCTATCTTTTCAAGGGCAAATAGATTTTTAAAAATAATTTTTTCTATGGAATATCTATACAAAACTCTGTAAATCCCTATCTATTGCTTTGTATAATTCCCTAAGCTAGATGTACCCCCCCCACACCTCCCGAGTAATCTCACTAGCAGCTTTTAATGTGTTAAATCACTATTAAATGGTATTTATGCCTGCTGGCAAACCAGCAGACACAGGCGACAGTATGTTCACTACAGAGAGTAAGGTGGAAATGGCATTCAACAGGAAATACAGTGACATACACATAACATGGTCATGTGATTTTAGCAGCCAATGAGATCCCTACACCCTCACTGGTGACAGTTTTAACCCCCCCCCCCCCCCTCTGTGCTCTGCACTGATTGGCTGGCCGCCAAAACTGAAGGAAGCAGCTGAAAAAGGCGCCAAATGCCTGTGCTGAACCCGAACTTTTTACCAAACTTGCGGCAAAAAAATTGGGTTTGTCTTGGATTCAGAAAAAATTTAAAATTCGTGCCGAACTAACCATTTTCCGAATGGTTCGGCTCAACGCTATTTTTCACACATGACTTTTCCTTTTTGGTTTAATTTTTGTTAAATAAATAATGAGACAATGGAATCTGTTGAATTATTTTTATGCCCTGATATATAGAACCATAGAGTTCAAAGGGTGTACTTTCTTTTTTCATGAGTGTACATCCATTTTTCTCACCCAGTTACACTAGAAACAAAACTCTTAGCTGTCAATATTTCTAGAAATATATTTTATACAAATACATCTTAATATATCTACAAAATGTTGGAATGGATATCTAGGGCCACAACTCTGGAAATGAGACCAGGGGCCTTATGCATGAAAGCTGTGTAGCAGTAAGACTGTCTTTGTTGCCCATAGCAACTAATCAGAGCTCAGCTTTTATTTTTCTAGAGCACTATAAAATAAAATCTGAGCTTTGACTGGTTGCTATGGGCAACAAAGACAGTCTTACTGCTACACAGCTTTCATGCATAAAGCCCCTGGTCTCATTTCCAGAGTTGTGGCTTTATTATAGTGCTTGCTGCGAGGACTTTAGTCCATTTTGTTTTTGTAGGTCTTCTTTAAAACATACCACTTTCTACATATGGATTCGAGTTTTAAGTTGCTAAGGTTTAATGTTGTCTACAAACAGACAGGATGTTGTCTAAAAACAGAATACCCTTGTCTGTAATATTGAATTCTTCCGTCATCAATGAAGCCACAGTGACAAACCAATATCCATGGAAGAATTCCCTGATTTTATTTTTGAATTTCTCAAAGTTTTTATCAGTTTTGTTTTTCTCTAGTTCTGACTGAACTTTTAAAAAGCTTTATAGAGAAGACACTGAGGATATGCTGCATCAATGTTGTAGTTAGTTTGTAACTCTTTAGTAAAATATTAACCTTGGAATAATAAATACGGCTTCAATATGTCAAGCATGCATGATTTCTGGTATTCTGTCATATTGTTATCGGTATATATTCTGACATGTTCCGATGACCAAAGGGTCTTGTAGTATGTCCGAACACCTTTGCAAATAAATGTATACTATTTTTGTAAACCCTGAAATATTTAAAGGGAACCTGTCAAATAGATTATGTCCCCCTTGCTGAGCACAGCACAAGCTAGTGTCAGACCTGCTGTTTCCAGCGCTGTGTCACTTATTTTGTAAGATGCTGTAGTTTTAGAGCACTTAATGATCAAATCTTATTCATGAGCAGGTGTTAGCTCCGCGCACCAAAGGCTAGCCCCAGGTGGGCAGGGCATAAAAACTGACTCTTTTGTGGCTGAAAACTGCAGATTTGAGCATTAAATACTCGAAAACTACAGCATCTTACAGAATAAGGGACACAGCGCTGGAAACAGCATGTCAGACTCTAGCTTGTGCTGTCCTCAGCAAGGGAGGCATAATCTCTGTGATAGGTTCTCTTTAAAACCCAACCTACAGCTTCTACCTTTTTATAAGCCATTTTACCTTGAAAAACTGAAAAATCAGTCTTTGCTCTTTGAGTTATTTATTTAATTTGCCAGCGGTCCACATAAATATATCCGGGTCTGTGTGTTGTATGTGTCAATATTGGAACTCGCTGCAAAAAATGGAGATTGAAATGACTGTTTTAAGGAAATATATGCTGTCAAAAAATATTTTGCCTTGCTTAACTTTACTCTGTATTTTGCTTATCAAATTCAGGTCCACCAGGTCAATTTAATTATGGTCCATATCCAGGAGGCCCCCCTGTGCAAAATCAACCAATAGGTCCAGGTGGCCCACAATCTGCATGGATGCCAGCACCTCCACCAGATCCCAACTGTCCCCCAGGATTAGAATATCTGTGTCAGGTAAATAGAGAGCAATGCTTTTAATTGATGGAGTTTAAGATTTGTCACAGGCGTTGAAGTTTTTGCATTATTATCAGCTTCTCACAGGTATACATATATTGTATAAAAAGTCAGACACGTAAAGGAGAACTTTATACTCGGCACAGGTTAGTGATTTTGGTGTAAGAAGTGCTAAGCTAGTTTTTTTTTTTTTTTTTAGTTATGCGGATTTGCACTGAATTCAAGGGGCAGGGTATCTCCTAACCACACAACCCACAGTATATTTCCATTGCACAACTTCAGGGATTGTCTGATGATATTGGTAGTTGTTAATCTGATCATACACAATTTCAACATATCTTTTAACCCCAAGAGATAAGCACTGCTAGAGGTGTCTGTCATTGACGTATCTCCCTGTACCTATTAAATATTTTTCATGGAAGACTAAGAAAACATGGCTTTCAACCAGAGCTATCTCACGCCCAGCTTAACGGTCTCCATAAGTATGTCCTAACTGCCTTTACCATACAAAGGTTAATTAACTGACAAATGTCAATAATTGTAGTGTAAAAAATAATGTTATATAATCTAATCTAAATCCCTCACCAAAAATGTATGTGCAATGTTCATACTATTTCATGTAATCATTCTTGTCTAACACAATGGTGTATGGGAAAATGAGTGATGCTAGACACCTCTTAAACACCTTTTCTAGCCAAGGTATGTATTAATAGTACATTAGCGATTATTTTTAGATAAATTGTGTTTTATACTCCATATTTTAGTATACATGTACTTGCAGTTTTTCTTGTGGTAGTACATATAAGACAGGAAATTAAAAAAGGTCTCCAGAATGACTTTTTTTGCCTAATGAATGCCAGAAGCATGTTGAGATTGTCTGTTTTACTCTTAGATGCATGGGCATAACTATAGCCATAGCAGTCATAGCAAATGCTATGGGACCCACTGGTTGATGGACCCCACTTAGGTACAAGAACATTGTTCCTTTGTCGAGTGAACAAATAGTTGGTGGCTTTCTGCTATATAACACTACTATGTGGGTTCCCTGACATATGGATGTTTTATGTTTACCTTTATTGCTATTTATACTGCTGTTTTAGTTTATTGTGAGTAGGTGATGGAGCCCCACTTCATTTTGCTATGGTGCCCTATAAGTTCTAGTTACGCCCCTGCTTGTATGGTACAATACCTTCCGTCCTTTTTTCTGCTAACCACTTAAAGGGGATGTTTCGCTTCTTCAGTTGGATTGTTCTCTTGAAGCTTGATGCTCTCACTTCCTGAATTCCAGGGGCGTTTCTTCCCCTCCCAGCTGGGTGTTTCTTAACTGATGACATCATCCCCCCCTCCACTATTCATGCTGGCTCCATTGTGTCCCCCCCTCCACATATGACTGTCCTCTCCCTATGCAGACTTATTTTGTAAGAGCTGTTTACATACCATAGGCCTGCATTCAGTCTAAACAATCTTCTATGAACTCAGTGCTGATCTCTCACAGCCGGAGGTTTGCTATAGTTGAATCCATCCAGAGCACAGATCCACCTCCCTTCATGTTTGCATAAGGCACTGACGCACAATTCTGCTGTTTTCTGACTGTAGCAGTAGCTGCAGTGTCAATGAGGAGCAGTTAGCTGTATAGACTGAAATTTTTGTCGGCCCCTTACACGCAGGAGCATTAAGGTACTATGGCACAATTCTGCTGTTTTCTGATTATAGAGACAGCTGCAGTGTCAGTGAGGAGGCAGCTAACTGTATAGAGTGAAATTGTTGTTGGCCCCTAATTCTGAGTGAGAGGCAGGAATGCAAGCTCCATGAATGCAGCCGTCCAGAGGGGGCGGGGACAGAATGTAAATTTTTAGAGCCCTCAGCTAATGAAATGCAAGGAAGAGGCATCCATCTATTTGACCAGCACTGGAGAAGTTTGTTTACAAAAAACAAAGATAAGGAATGCTGTGAAAACAAGACCGCTTTGCTAATGACATCCAATTGCAGTTACTTGTTTTCACTGTCCTCTTATTCTGAAGGCCATTTACTGAAATGATACAACCCCTTTAAGTGATTACACTGCGCTGTGCACATCCAACTAGGAAAGGATGTTACAGATTTGGATGAGTACACATTGTAGCAGTGTGACTGCTGAAGTGGAGGTGCTAGTCTCGAGCTGAGAATCTTAACTTTACAACACATCCAGAATCACAGTTCTATCCTTGAACCATCCTAAGTTAGAGCTGGATGAAGTGGGAACTGCATGTGTTGTACTTGTACTTCTAACTTTAGCCTCTATGATGGAGAAGAGGAGCTGGAACAGAGTGCTGTCCCTGTAAAGTGTCATTTTCTGAAGGGTTTTCCGGTTCTTATGTGACATGGGGTCTTTTGCAATTCCAACCTGCATTTTTTATTTGTCTATCTTCAAATTTACTGATGTTATGTTTGGTTCTGGCAGATAGACCAACTTCTTGTCCATCAACAAGTAGAACTACTGGAAGGTATGTTATATTTTAGTAAAAAACGTATTCTTAGTTTTAAGCATAGTAGCAGGATTGTCTTTATAAGATTAATGAACTGATCTGAATTCCTCCCTAAGGATATGTCTACACAGCAAGGACAAAATACTGCTGTCATTCTAATCAGAATCAGACCAGCATTGTACACTCGTTTTCATTTTTTGTTGTGGTTTTTCGGATTTTGGGTGCCCCATTCAACTAAACAGTACTAGAAAATTTGATTTTACACAAGATTTGACTTTTTGTTGGAGCTCAAGAACCATGCATTCATGGTTTTGTTTTGAAATGCTTTTCCTTTAAAGGGGTTGTCTCACTACATTGATTCATCTTATCTCAGTCCTGTTTTCTTGCTTTATTTTGAATTCAGGGGAGTGTTTACTGGCTTCTACTAGGCTGCAGTAGAAGCCAGATCTGTAGCTATAGCAACCAGTGCAGGCAGCATATAATGAGAGATTGAACAGGTCTGTAGCTATAGTGAACTGTGGATCTTATAAAGCCCATACAAGAGGGTATATCTCAGAATAGTTAGGATACTGGTAATGGACACATATTACAAAGTGACTTGTTTTTGCAAGATTAACATAAAACGCAATCCTTCTAGCGAGACAACCCCTTTAAGTGCTGTTCTTAGGTTTTATATTTCCACTGTTTAATGGTGCCATTTTTAGTTCAGCTGCTTAGCATTCCTGCTTAAAGGATTGTTCCCAATAGCAAGTGTACTCGGCTATATTTGGAACTCCCACAGAAAACAATGTGAAGGACAGTCACAAGTGCCACTCTCCTTATTCTCTGAGTCGTTGTCTGAACAGTTCAAGTTAAACATTTTCAAGTTTATGAATCTGGTATAAAGACAAGCGCTGCATTGTTCAAAGGGTTTTCCCAATAATAGAAATGAAAGGATATTCCTAGAAAGATCAATTACTTACTAATTTCCAGGGTCCAACTACTGGCACTCCCACAGTCCTCTGCAGATAGTGACTGCATCACTAATCACGCAATGTAGCTCCTGTCCTGTTTTTGCAGCACTGTAGTGCTCCTGTCTGGCTGTACACAAAACCAAATAACTCTGTGTTCCTTCGTTGTCAAGATTTGGAAGTGAGGGGCTGGGGTCCCAAAGATCAGGCTCGCACCAATGTTTGTTATGGCAATTCCTAGTGATTGTTTTATGTTGTATGAAAATGCTTTTTCTACAAAGTATCGAAATTCTAAAACACCCCACTTTTTGGGTTACTTTTTTTCCCAAAATCTTCTAAGAAACTGTTACTTTTATTTTTCCCAGGAAAGTCTGTTAAGGGGAATCTTATCTTCATTTTCCAAAAAAACATTGCTTAAATGATAACCAAACTCGGGTGATCTTGTAGTAACTTTTGGATGACAAAAAAAAAAATGACATCAGTTTCTTTAATTAAGAACTTACCAATAAGACCTGATCATTAATACATAATGCAAAATTAGGACCACCAGATAATATCCAGAGTAACCGCCATGTGTAGAATGGACAGCAGCTAGACAGGCATTGAGTGACACAATAAGGTCCTGTTAGGTTGTGACAGGCAGGCCCGGACTGAGAATCTGTCCGACCGGGCAAAATCCAGAGGCCGGGTCCAATGGGCCGCCTTCTCGGGGGCCAAAAAATATTTTGGGTTCTTACAGCTGGCGCTGCTCCTACCCCTATCAAAAAATGAGCACGCCGCTTTTTGGGGGGCCGCAACTGCTTTCTTTTGGCCACCTCCTGGCAGTAGCAGGAAAAGCAAAATAAAAGAGCTTCGGCCACTGCACTGGGCCCCGCGTCGGGCCGTCACCCGCTCCACACCTCAGGTCAGGACAGGGTTTGAGCCGCAAGCTGCACACCTGCCCCCTTTTCCTGAGGGGACCATATGGGACCAGGGAGAGGGCCAAACCCAGGGCCCCGGGCTGGGGCTAAAAAGGGAGCCCTTCACAAAAAAACCCCCCCCAGCCCACACACAATAAAAACCTTCCGGGGTTTTTTCCTTGGTCACCCAACTTTGGGCCCTTTTCCCAAAAAAACAAAATTTTTAAACAGAGGCAAGAAAGTAAAGGGGGGGCAGAGAAACCCCCCAATCACAGGGGCAGGGACAGTTTGCACTCCCCTTTAAAGATCAGGGGGAAGTGTACGGGTACCCACTAACCCGGGGTCAAAAAGACCTCCAATACTGCGAGGTAGAGACCACAAAGTGGCCAGATCACCTGCAATCACAGGTCACCATCACATGACAGTAAAGACAGCATTGAACAAACACAGAAGCAAAATAACCCCTGACATTCAGTGACTCACAGGTGACGTCTTCTCTGCTGAGTCACTTTCTTTCCATTTTCTTCTCCATATGGCACAGACCATCATGATAAATTCTCCCAGCCATGACTTGTCCCTGAAGAATTCACCACACAAACATCTTAGACTCCTCACTTTTCTAGCACCTCTTTACCTGTGCCCCACCTGTGTACAAACTCCCCACCCATCCATAGCACCGCAAATGGTTATAATGACCCCTTTGTGCACCTAACAATAAAAGTGCCTCCAGAGTTTTAGTTTATATTTTGTTTCATTATATAGTAGGTAGGTAAACCCCTAATATAGGACATAGGTACACCCATAAATTAAATAGGTAAACAGATATACCCCATTTTGGGGAGGTAGACCCTAATTAGGTAGGTAGGAATAGTTAGGCCCCCAATTAGGTAGGTACAGTAGTTATATAGGCTCCTATAAAGTAGGCTGGTAAATAGGTCCCCATTAGGTAGGTATGTAGGCTGCAGCGGCCCAGAATCCAGCAACCCACCAGTCTGGTCCGGCTGGTACCTGGATAGTTTGAAGCAGACAATTGGCCCAGTTTAACGCATCACAATAGTCTGGGCCTTTGCATGGGTAGAGTAGGGCCTGTAAATGAGGAGGACCCGCAGGAGTCGGCTGCTTCTAAGCAGAAGCTAATGTGGGTGGCAATAGATGATTGAGGAGTGTGTGTGGTCACTGCTAAGTTGCCTGGCATCTACCTCACACGTGATTGCACTGGGCAGTTTTTCGGACAGTGTTTGCGGCGCAGCTTCTGCACACACAGTCCTGATGCTGCCAGTGCTTAACTCTGATAGCCAAGATTGAGTTAACATGTCGCATAGTGCCGTTTATCTGTGCGCCACAATACACCTGCTGTTGAAAGTACGCATTGGCCAGCGCTTTCCTTCCCACAGCAGGCGTATAGCGGCGCACACAGGTACAAACCCTTATACACTGTGTGAACCCAGCATTACACAACACTAAGATGTTGTGCACTCCACCATGCTGGCTGCTGCCCACACAGTCAGAGGTGACAGGAGCAATGACCTAAATATAAATTTAAATGAATACCTTAAGGCTGTGGAGCTGATGGCCTAGTAGGATGCAGCCACTAGGAATCTTTGTTGAGGCCTGCCTGGGACGCTGCCACACAGGAAGGGGGCGAAGCTTTGGGAGTGGGTTATATGCATAGTTGCCAACCCTCCCGTTTTTGGCGGGTCACTCCCGCTAATGGGGGCCGTGTCCACCCCCCCCCCAAGGGTGGCATAACCTCCCGCCTCTTTAGAGAAGCTGAAGGTTATGTGTGCACAGAGGTATCGGGCAGCGTCTCTTTACGTCTCTAGAGGCTTCCCTTCAGCCTCTGTCCTGCCCTGCCGCCGGCAATGTTCTCCGGCATTGCGGGGGGGGGGGCTTAGCGGGCCCGCGAAGCTCCGCCCCTTTCCCCGAGTTTGAAGAACTAGGATGCCAGCAGGACAGGTGAGTACATGGATGGCATGGATTGGGGAGGGTGTGTGTGTGGGGAGGGGGTGGCTGATTGTCTGTGAGGGGAGGGGTGTGTGTGCAGTGACTTAGTGCTTGTGAGGGGAGGAGTGTGAACTAGGTTTTATTATTTTATTGTTTATAGCTATAGGGGCACTGCCTGGCTCATGGGGGCATCTGTCTGGATCATGGGGACATCTGCCTGGATCATGGGGGCATCTGCCTGGATCATGGGGGCATCTGCCTGGATCATGGGGGCCATCTGCCTGGATCATGGGGGCCATCTGCCTGGCTCATGGGGGCATCTGCCTGGATAAAAGGGGCATCTACCTGGATAAAGGGGGCATCTGCCTGGTATGGGGGCATCTGCCTGGATAAAGGAGGCATCTGCCTGGCTCATGGGGCATCTGCCTGGATAAAGGGGGCATCTGCCTGGATAAAGGGGGCATCTGCCTGGCATGGGGGCATCTGCCTGGATAAAGGTGGCATCTGCCTGGCATGGGGGCATCTGCCTGGATAAAGGGTATCGCGCATGGGGCATCTGCCTGGCTCATGGGGGCATCTACCTGGATAAAGGGGGCATCTGCCTGGCATGGGGGCATCTACCTGGATATACGGGGCATCTGTCTGGCTCATGGGGGCATCTGCCTGGCATGGGGGCAACTACCTGGATAAAGGTGGCATCTGCCTGGCTCATGGGGGCATCTGCATGGCTCATGGGGACATCTACCTGGATAAAGGGGGCATCCGCCTAGCTATTGGGGGAACTACCTGGCTGTAAGGAGCATCTAAGTGGCTATTGGGGGCACTACCTGGCTACTGGGGACACTACCTGGCTATTGGAGGCACTACCTGGCTATTGTGGGCACTACCTGGATGTAAGGGGCACTATCTGGCTATTGGGGACAGCTACCTGGCTAGAAGGGGGCATTAACCTGACTACAGGAGGATACTACCTGGTTACAGGGTTCAAATAGGCCACCGAGATACCTACCTATTGGGGCACTGTTTGGCGGTATCTCCCAGCTCTTCTGGATGCTGAATAGGCTATCCAACGTCCAAGAAAGCTGGGTGACGCCAAAACCCTAATTTAGCTTTCTTCCAGAGCCATTACACAGTTAGGTGGAGTAGGGTGTGGCTTTTATGAAGGGGCGTGGCTTACATGCAAGATGGGCATGGATATGCACATTTTCGGCGCGGCGTGCTATGCACACCGTCTACACATCTCCTGCTTTTTTACTTTCAAAAGTTGGCGTGTATGGTTATATGTTTTGCAGCCGGTGGGTCCCTGTAAGAGAACTGTTTTCAGATTCTTAAAGCCGCCCTGTGTCTCGTGCAGCTGCTCCTGCCTCTGATCAATCATGTGTGATAGTGTGAGCTCCGCACGCTGTGCTCCGCTGTGGGCCGGCCTGCTGCTCCAGACTTCACACATGATTGATCAGAGGCAGGAGCAGCGCTGGCTGCACGAGACACAGAGCCGCTTTAAGATTATGAAAACAGTTCTCTTACAGGGACCCACCGGCTGCAAAACATATAACCCACTCCCAAAGCTTCGCCCCCTTCCTGTGTGGCAGCATCCCAGGCAGGCCTCAACAAAGATTCCTAGTGGCTGCATCCTACTAGGCCATCAGCTCCACAGCCTTAAGGTATTCATTTTCATTTATATTTAGGTCGTTGCTCCTGTCAGCTCTGACTGTGTGGGCAGCAGCCAGCATGGTGGAGTGCACAACATCTGTTGTGTTGTGAGTGTTGTGTAATGCTGGGTTCACACAGCGTATAACGGTTTGTACCTGTGTGCGCTGCTATACGCCTGCTGTGGGAAGGTAAGTGCTGGCCAGTGCGTACTTTCAGCAGCGTATTGTGGCGCACAGGTACACACCACCATACGACATGTGAACTCAATCTTGGCCATCAGTTAAGCACTGGCAGCGTCAGGACTGTGTGTGCAGAAGCAGCGTCGCAAACACTGTCCGAAAAACTGCTCAGTGCACTCAAGTGTGAGGTAGATGCCAGGCAACTTAGCAGTGACTACACACACTCCTCAGTCATCTATTGCCACCAGGGCCGTCTTAACAGCATCATGGGCCCCTGGGCAGAGCTGTTCACTGGGCCCCCCATCCAACATTTATCAATATTATCTAAGGGTATGTTCACACAGTGTAATTGCGGGGTGCATTTTGCGGCGATTTGCACTTTAATACAGCCGAAATGCGTGCCGCAATTACGGTAAAGCTGATTGGCTGCTATGAGTTCTGATTGGTTGCTATTGGCAACAAAAATAGACTATTAGACTGTTTTGATGAATGAAGCCCATTATGCTTAACCCCTAAAATCAATGACGCAGCTGTATGAGGACCTGTATTATGCGGGAGAACTTGCATTTTTGTGGGAGTAGTTTAAATTTACGTGTTAACTACCGCATAATTCTTTAAAAAAAAAACAATTTCAGCATGAACAGAATTTTTTTTTTCTGCATTTGTTTTTTTAAAGTAATTTTTTACACCATTCACATTTTACACCAAATAACCTGCTAGATTAATTCTAAAGGTTATTACGGTTGTGTAAATACCGAATATTTGTACTTTTTTATGTAATGTATGCAGAACTATTTTTTTAATTTTTTTTTTTTTTGTACACATTGTTTTTTTTCCTTTAATCTCATTAAGGGATAACTATCAAAGCCTCTGATCCTCACCATTTAACCCTTTTATTACTGAGGTCCATGGCTGCACCATAATCAGAGGGAATTCCCGGGCCCCATTGGGTCACCGGGACTCCCAGTGCCCAATGGAGCCTGAGAGATATCTATACAGTCAGCCCTGGGGACCTCGAGTCGCCCTGGGCTGTTTGTATACTAAGCCTACTGTCGGAACACTGTGTGTTACTCCAACAATAGACTATGTCCTACTACACATAGTGTAATCTATTAGTATACAGGAGTGTAATGTATTTGCATGCAGGAGTATACAGGACTGCAATGGATTTGCATGCAGGAGTATACTGGACTGTAATGTATTGGCATATAGGAGTGTAATGTATTCGCATACAGGAGTATACAGGAGTATAATGTATTTGCATACAGGAGTGTAATGTATTTGCATATAGGAGTGTAATGTATTTGCATACAAGAGTATACAGGAGTATAATGTATATGCATAGGGGTGTGCCAAAACATTATGAAGTGTAAAAAAAGAAATAAGTGTAATATAATTATCCTTTAATGGGAATAAAAAAAAACCTACAAAGCAAAAAGTGTAGAAAAAAAATATATTTTATTAAAAAATTATTGTGCATATATTACACAAAAAACAACCCTACACATATAAGGTATCCACACAACTGTAATAACCTATAGAATTAATCTCATAGGCCCTTTATTATGAAATGTGAATGCTGTAAAGAAGTAAAAGAATGTAAAAAGTTTTGTTTGTGCTTCAAAAATGTATTTTTAAATATTCTGTAGTAATTTATATGTAAACGCGAACTACTCATCCAAAAAATACAATTCCTCACATAACTGCATCAAAGAAAAAAAATAAATGTTATGACTGCTGAAACGCAGGGAGGCAAAAATACAAAATTTAGTTGTGTCATTAAGGCCTTTTCAGGCCGGGGGCTTAAAGGGTTAACTTATTTCTTCTTTACTAAATAGAGTGTTTTTTATTGGGGAAATAGAGGTTTTGTGCAGATTTTTTTTTATTATTATTTACTTTTTATTTTTTTTTAAAGTCCCAATCTGTGATTAGGATTGTGTATTGGAGGATATAATATGCACAGTTTGGCTGACCACAGCAATATCATATAACAACTTTATGTGGTCATCCATCCTGTGCCCCCAGGCCATGCAGCACTACTAATAATTTCTATAGACTGCTTCATGGCCTGGGGGCACAGGATGGCTGACCACATAAAGTTGTTATGGTACAGCATGCGGTCAGCCAACCTGACCCTGTCACTGCCCCATAGAGTCCTTGTATCTTCTTCACATGTGAGGCGGGACCCAGACGAACCCAGAAGCTTCATAGACCTCGCTGACTGCGAGATGACTGGGAGAGACACAGCCGGGAGGAGGGAGCCGGAGACGAGGGTGAGGAGGGAGGGAGTTAAGAAGTCTGCGCTCTTGCATTCCCTGCGGGGGAGGAGACGGACGGGAGGGGGGGATGCTGCAGCTCTGCTCTCACTGCCGGCTCCTGAGTTATTGCTGCGCAGGCAGGATATGAGCAGAGACGCAGCAGCCTCTGCTGTTTTTAAGTGAAAAAAGACGAGCTTGTGTGTGCACTGACTCCTGACGGGGCCCCTATTCTCATAGGGCCCCTGGGCAGGTGCCCACTGTGCCTAATGGGAGAGACGGCCCTGATTGCCACCCACGTTAGCTTCTGCTTAGAAGCAGCGAGTCCTGCAGGTCCTCCTCATTTACAGGCCCTACTCTACCCATGCAGAGGCATAGACTATTGTGATGCGTTAAACTGGGCCACTTGTCTGCTTCAAACTTTCCAGGTACCAGCCAGACCAGACTGGTGGGTTGCCAGATTCTGGGCCGCTGCAGCCTACATACCTAATGGGGACCTATTTACCAGCCTACTTTATAGGAGCCTATATAACTACTGTACCTACCTAATTTGGGGCCTAACTATTCCTACCTACCTAATTAGGGTCTACCTCCCCAAAATGGGGTGTATCTGTTTACCTATTTAATTTAGGGGTGTACCTATGTCTATATTAGGGGTTTACCTACCTACTATATAACGAAACAACATATAAACTAAAACTCTGTGCAGAAACGGGCACCCCATATCTGTCTGGAGGCACTTTTATTATTAGGTGCACAAAGGGGTCATTATTACCATTTACGGTGCTATGGATGGGGAGTTTGTGCACAGGTGGGGCACAGATAAAGAGGTGCTAGAAAAGTGAGGAGTCTAAGATGTTTGTGTGGTGAATTCTTCAGGGACAAGTCATGGCTGGGAGCAGTCATCATGATGGTCTGTGCCATATGGAGAAGAAAATGGAAAGAAAGTGACTCAGCAGAGAAGACATCACCTGTGAGTCACTGAATGTCAGGGGTTATTTTGCTTCTGTGTTTGATCAGTGCTGTGTTTACTATCATGTGATGGTGACCTGTGATTGACGGTGATCTGGCCACTATGTGGTCTTTACATGGCAGTATTGGAGGTCTTTTTGGCACCTGTATACTGGTAGCGTACACTTGTCCCTGATCTTAAAGAGAGTGCACACCTGTCCCTGACCCTGTGATTAGGGGTTTCTCTGCACCACCTTTACTTTCTTGCCTCTGTTATAATGTTGTTTATTTTAGAAAATGGCAAAGTTCGTGACCAAGGGAAAACCCGGAGGCGGATATTGTGTGTGGGCTGGTGGGTGTTTTGTGCCAGGGCTGCTTTTTAGTCCCAGTCCGGCCCTGGTGACAGGCATCTGGAGCCATACTTCCTGCATCCCATACCTGCTGGAGGGTGCATGCGAGAGAATACATAGAGTGAATGACTGAGATGGTCCCATAGATGCTCAATTGGGTTTAAGTTTGGGGAACTAAGTAGCCAGGGTAGTTTTTTCAAGTCTTCCTCATGCTCTTCTAACCAATACTGGATGTTTTTAGTCATGTGACATGTCACATTGTCTTGATGTAATATCTCATCCACCCAAGGGAAGACAATTAGCATGAATGGCTGTGCATGATCTGTAGGGATGGATTCACACCCAAATTGGATGAGAGTGCCTTCTAAATGGATGAGGGGGCCTAGAGAATGCCTCAAGAAAACTGGAGCCTTGCTAGGGTTCTAAAACATCCAGGCGACGAGCCCTCTGTGTTATGTTTTGCTCAGTAGGGTTCACTGAACTGTAGTTTTAGACACACGTCTAGTAGTGCCTTGGTTCATTTTGGTGGTGAGTTTCTTCAGAGTAGCTTATCGGTGCATCCTTTCACACCTTCAAAGCTGGGAACATGGGATATGTTGGCAGACAGCCTATCACACACCTTATATACCCACCAAGCCAGCTCCCGACACGTGAATTCCTTAATTAAGTGGTACCAACATTGAAAGTAAGAAGTTGTTATAGTAATGTGTCTCAACTGTGTATACAGATCAAAACGTGTACAAAGTACCGTATATACTCGAGTATAAGCCGACCCGAGTATAAGCCGAGGCACCTACTTTTGCCACAAAAAACGGGAAAGCTTATTGACTCGAGTATAAGCCTAGGGTGGAAAATGAAAGCGGTTTCTGGAAAAATATCAAAAATAAAATGGATACCAATAAAATTACATAGGCAGTTACATGTCCCCCATAGGCAGGTATAGGCAGTTTAATGTTCCCCACAGGCAGTTATAGGCAGGTATATGTCCCCCACTCGCAGTTATAGGCATTCATATGTCCCCCACAGGCAGTTATAGGCATTCATATGTCCCCCACAGGCAGTTATAGGCAGGTATATGTCCCCCATAGGCAGTTATAGGCAGGTTTATGCCCCCCATAGGCAGTTATATGTCCTTATAGGCAGGTAATAGGCAGGTTCTAGGTAGGTATATGTTTTAATAGGTAGGGTATAGGCTGGTATAGGCTGGGTATAGGCAGGTATAGGCTGTAATAGTCAGGTAGAGGCAGGTAATAGGCTGGTATAGGCAGGTATAGGCTAGGTATATCCAGGTATAGTCAGGTATAGGCAAGTTATAAAAAAAACCAAACAACAAACAAACACTTACCTGACTCCCTCGCTGCTCCGCCTCCTCGCTGTCGGGGCTTCCCCGCGCGTCCTCCGTCTTCCCGGCACAGGCGGGTGATGTCATCAGGCCGCGCACGCAGCGTGATGACACACGCTGCCTGTGCCGGAAACTCCGGGCGACCGCGAGTCTGCTTGCGGCCGTCCAGAGTCCACTGAGGCGCAGGGAGCGCTCGCTCTCTGCTCCGCAGTGGTATCTTTCCTCCTCTATGCACTTCGGAGGAGTCGCATATAGGGGAAGAGATCGCCGACAGCGACGGGCCACGGCAGTGCCCGTCGCTGTCAAGCTTACTCGGCATTCTGCTACATGCGTTCCCTGAGGAGTGCATGTAGCAGAAATGTCCCTGCCGGCGCCCGGGCCATCGCAGCGCCCGAGCGCCGACAGTGACTCGAGTATGAGCCGAGGTAGAGTTTTTCAGCTCAGTTTTTGGGCTGAAAAACTCGGCTTATACTCGAGTATATACGGTATATAGATTCTATTTTCATATTTCTTACTCATTAAGCCTGTTAAAAAGATTTGTGAGAACAACTGTTTTGTCCTAGTTCCACCTTATGTACATTATAGCCAAAATATATACAATACATCCTCTAAGCTTCCCATATGCTAACACCTAGTGACAAGGTCTTTAACAAAAAGCTCCATATGTGTATACAGATGTTCTTAATGGAGTTGCCCTGTTTTTAGAAAGAATTGCTATTGAGCTGCAGGTGGCTAATTAAAAAAAAAAAAAAAAACATACGCTGACCATCTCAGTGCTGTATCTTTTGTTTTAACTTCTGAACGGGGACTTTACCACTGCTACACCTGACTGGTTGTAGTGGTCACGTGCCACTCATTTACATCATCAAGTGAACAGCTCTGAATAGTGGTGTAAGTAGGGGCACACGACTGCTGCAGTCATTCAGAAGCTACAGCAGTGATGTCCCCATTCGGAAGCAGAAGAAAGAAAACAGAAGAATGGAAAGATGCAGCGCTGGAACTAAGAGCTGGAAGAAGGTGAGTACAGGATTTTTGAGGCACCTGCGTCTTAATGTAAAGTTTTTTTTAGGAACAGGACACCCCTTTAAAGGGGTCTTCTCACTACAGTTATTAGCTTTTAACATGTAGGGACAGGTAACTTAAGACTTTTGTTCTAAATACATTGCTTTGTTGGTCAGGATATTAAAAATTTTATTTCCTCTTAGAGCATACATTGTTTCGATGGTTACGACCATCTCTCCCCACTTCTCCCTGCTCTCTCTTATCCCTCATTGCTCTAAGCTGCCATCACTCACTCCATCCATCCATGGTGAGTCACCTCCTGCAGGGTCTTATCTCTAGTAATGGACTTTGAAAGCCTCTCATTTAGCTAAGAAAACAATTTTTAGAGCTCTGCAGCCTGAGTACTGCACTTTAGAAATCTTTTGCAGTCATGTCAGTGTTACAGAAACAGCTATTAATAGCAGAGCTGATGAGTCAATCACTGCTACAAACCTGCCAACAGCTTAAACAGCATGTTACATAGTACGGTTGAAAAAAGACATGTGTCCATCAAGTTCAACTAAGGGTGGGTAAAATGTGGTGAAGGGAGGGAGACAAGGATTTTAAGCCCAGCCTCCCCACTGGTTAATGCCCTGAAACCCACAAGGCAAGAACCAATCTGCTCCAGTGGAGACCCCATCCCTGACCACAGAACAGCCTCCAGCCAGGATCCAGAATTTTACATGGCTACATATATATTAATATTCATGTGTGAATTTAAAGCTGGCTTTGGCTCTGTAAAACTGCATCCTGAGAAAGCGCTTTTCTTTTCCTCTATCAGACTCTGTTAACAGTCAATCTTACAAATCCCTGTACAGTTTTACTGAACTAAACTTTAATCATTATGGGCTCTTTCAGAGCCTAAGTTTGGTGATCTAGAAAATCTGTTGGATCTCGTAACTGTATTAGGGGGATCTCCAGTTGGGCCTAGCGGACATTTTGGTACAATAACACACAATAGGGTTGATTTACTAATCCAATTTGCTACTCAATCAATGCAAAATTAGACTGGGCAATCTAAAAATGCACCAAATTTATCACCGTGGCTCATACTGTTTGATAAATGTGGCACATCTTTAGACTTTGCTGTCTAGCTTCCTACCACCCATAGGTTGGCTTATTTTACACCAATAATAACGGCTTGAGTAAGAGTTTTGGTATTTTTTAAATCATCCTAAGCCACAGTTACTTCAGGCTTCTGTTGCTTTTGATGGTAATATTAGTGTAGTATGAAATATTATTGCCATATGAAAAATCTGTTTAAAAATCAATATGTCAAAGTTGTCATGACTCCATTAAGCCTGTTCAGGGATTTTGTATTCTATTTTAAGCCCAGCTATAGAATTTGAACTTTGAAATTCTTTGATTGCTTTCATAGTGATGCAGTTACAGTGACAGGTAGTTTATTTTGCCCCGCTTCATTTCCAAAGGGTCAGGCTTCTTTGGGCCTTAAAGGGGTTTTGCCAGCACGTGCCTTATCTGTTAAGAAGCAAATGTAAACAAAGCAATGCTGAGCTGAGAGAGAGAGACACACAGCCAGAGCACAGAGCCATGCATAAGGGATCGTGTGAAATGTTCACTCAAATAATCAAACTACAACTAGTGGATTCTGTATACAAACGACAACAGCTTTCTCCACCGCCTCTTGAAAGCTTCTTCATGTTCTCTGTGATCAGATAAAGCCGGGATCTATTCAGATAATCACACTACAACTAGTGGATTCTGTATACAAAAGACAACATATTTCTACCCGGTGCCTTGAAAGCTTCTTCAGCTCCCTCTCCTCAGAGAAGAAGTGTGCTCTGCACAAGCCCGGCCAGCAGCTCTTGTCACTCTGCCTGGTTGTATCTAGTGCAAGCTTTTAAGTAACTAAGGGCAGGTAAGGCAGCCTGTAGCTCTCTCAGACTGCAATTTTTTTAATCACATATATTTAGAAAAGTGATTAAATACCCATTTTGGAGGATCCCACGTCAACATTACATCGTGGCAAAACCCCTTTAATGACCGAGTAATTTGTTTGCTACTTGTAATCCTTTCATTCAAAAACCAATGGTTTTTTTTCTGTTCCTGTAGCTGTATAAGGGTTTGCTTTAGTGAGACAAGCTGTGTTTTTAACAGCATCATTTTGGAGTACATATAATTTATTGATTAGCTTTTATTATTCTTTTTGTGTGTGGTGGGTGCAAAAAAAACCACAATTCCACAATTGTCTTTTGGAATGAAATGTCAATCACTGTTGTAGCCTGAACAGGGAGCTGGCTGTGAAGAGCAGATTTTGTAAAGCAGAGTGATGTGAAAACCACTTTAAAGAATTTAAGGAATATAAAAAATTAAAAAAAAATCAAGGGTATTATGGCGCTATTTAACTTCTAAACCTTTATTAGAACAGACATAATATTATAAAAGCATCAAATCAATAGCACGGCACATATACTCGGTAACCTGTTTTTCACTTTATAGTCCTATAGTACTCGTCATGAGTAAGGACTGTAGAGGTTAGAAAATGTTATTGCTGTACTTTTAATATTATGCCTCAATATTTTATCTAGACTAATAAGGAGACTAATAAGGAAGTCAAGTTCTAGACAATAGATGGTACCATTCTATTAATATTTTTTACTGCTGCCCCAGGATACCTTCTCCAATATATGCAGATTACTGAGGCAAGCTAACCAACTTTTACTTTCTTTTACACATCATACACTGGGAAGTTTATTGAGCTAAATGTAGAAAATACATGAATTACAGTATCTAATCAGTTGGTCTATGTGTAAAACTGGCTTATGGGCACATTCACAAAGCACTGCTGTGAGCACAGATCCAATGCAGCAGCTGCTCATGGAGTATGGAGTTAGTACTTATCTATATTACCAATCATAGGCACTACACATGATTCTGAGGTCTCCCCTAGGTGCAACAAGCAAACCGCAGAACCAGATTATGAATGCCACACAACTCCAGGCAGCACATTTAATGGAAGTGAGAGGCACCCGAGTGCCATTCGTAACCATTTACATCAGCAAGGTCTGTGTGCTAGATGACTTGAAAGGGTATTTGACTGGTACCTGACCTGGCTGATGCATAGTGCTTTCCTTGACGTCTCCAGCATCGCTGGTGGTCATCACTTCTGCTCAGAGTGAATCGACTTTCATCATTGAAAAGTACTGAGGACCACTGGTACCCTGTCCAGAGTAGATGCTCCATGGCCCATGCAAGACTATGATGCCTGTGCCTGGTGGTGTGGTCAGGCAGTCTAGCACCACACTGATGTAAATGGTTTTGAATGGTCCGATGTGACACTTGGTTGCTTCTCACCTGCCTTAAACGTGTTTGGAGTTGTGTGGTATTCATCATTTGGTTACGCAGGGCATTGCTTACAGTGAAGCGGTCATCAGTGTGTGATAGAGCCAAAGGACATCCATTTCTTTGCCTTTCTGTGACTCTTCTAGTCTCTTTGTATCTCTTTTGCAGCCTGCTGATGACACTCTGTGGCACTCTAAACTCAGTGGCCTCAGTGTTTGAGAGTATCCTTCTTGAAACCTAGCAATGGTGAGGTACTTTTGGTCAATAGTAAGGTGTGTCTTGGTCTTATGATGTCAGAATGTGAACAGCATGATGAGGAGGACTGTTTAAATCCCAATTCCAATTGATCCCCTAAATTTATTGAGTGATTTGTAGTGAATTTTGCCATTAAGCTCCTTGTTAGAGATCAGTAAGTTGCGTAAAAAGTACTGAAACACTGAATAGATGGACATGTGCATTCTTAATTTTAGAAATGGTCTCATTTATTGAATTTTAAATGTCCAGAAATGTTATGTTCATCCTGACATTCCTTTTTTAACTATTTCTTTTTATCTTCATATTAAGCTTTGACTGGCTATGAATCCAATAACAAATATGAGATAAAGAATAGCATGGGTCAGAGAGTATACTTCGCTGCTGAAGAAAATGATTGCTGCACCCGGAACTGCTGTGGAGCTGCTCGGTCATTTGCTATGGCGATTGTTGATAATAGTGGTCGTGAAGTAATTCGGCTTGTCCGACCTTATAGATGTTCTGCATGCTGTTTCCCCTGCTGTCTGCAGAAGGTAAGTATTAAAGGTTGTTTCTGTTGTTTAAATTACCACTGTTGCCCAAGTACATCTGCTTTGTTCCATGCTGTATGGCTTTCCTGTTCTGTGCCTTAAAAGTAAAGACAGATAAGGACATCTTAGATATTGCAGCGGATGCTTGTTTATCCAGATGCTATTCCTTCCAAATCCATCTCTAACCACTTTTATATATTTGAGATGTTCTTAACTTAAAATTAAAGTTCCTCATTTTAAATGGCATCTGATACCTTTTCATTGGTGTTTTTGTATTGTACAGTGATAGTTTAGAAGAATATTTGCTGAAATAAAATATATTGGTGCCTTGTTTATTATTTTATGTGATCTGCAGATAAATGTTTCTTTTCACTTATTGTAAGCTTGCACAACAAAGCAGTGGAGTACTACAGAAATCCTCCTATTGGTTCCTGAAAGTATTCATATTATGTCACTGTTCTTTTCTACTTGCTGAGCTTAGACTGAGAACAAAAAAAGACTTGTGGTTAAATAGGTTGTCCTGGATGAGAAAAACATGGCTGATTTTCTTTTCAAAGCAATGGTACACCTGTCCACTGGTTGCATCTGGTATTTCAGTTCAGCTCTATTGAAGTATATGGAAATAATCTGTACTATCACAACTAGTTTATGGGCAGGACTGGCACTGTTTTAGAGAGAAATCGGCCATGTTTCTTTTAATCTTGTACAATCTTTCCAAACCTGCTTTGTGTCTAGTTCTTAGCTAGTGGAAAGCATTTCCTATATTGTTCTATGTTGCATCTGGCAAATCAAATCAAAGCACCACCCCTGTAGTTAACCCCCATCTCTTTCTAACACTGCAATATATGCAGAAAACTAAAGTATGATGTCCGTTTCTCTGCCAGATTTTTACAAAATAATTTTTGAAGCCCGCTGACATAGAAGGATTTTGGCTTTTTTTCTAGGCTTAGCATTTATTTTGATTCAGTGGAGCTTGTAATGTATCTGATGATGAAACATTTTACTAATATGACCTTTAAGATGGCTATAAGTTAGAAAGGAATTGTAATATTGCTTTTTTTCCTCCTATCAGATGGAAGTACAGGCTCCTCCTGGACAGATAGTTGGATATGTGAAACAGAACTGGCACCCATGTCTACCCAAGTTTACCATACTGACTGCAACAGAGGAAGAAGTTCTTAAATTGCAGGGACCCTGCATCCCCTGCAGTTGCTGTTCAGATGTGAACTTTGAGGTATTTATTTTTTCTTCAGATATCATATCGGGGAGTGGTGGTTACTGTTGTAATAAAGAGCGTAATTCACAACAGTTAATACTGTTTTCAAATAGAGAGAGACTCGCACCCAAAAAGTAAAGAAAGGAGTGCCAATGAAATGCCTAAAATAGTAAAGGGTGAATGCAAAGGAAAGAAATACACTAAAAGTTGACATTCAGAAAAAATAGTAACATAGTAGATAAGATTGGAAAAAGATACCGGTCCATCAAGACAAACCTGTAACCATACAGTCTTGATACAGAGGAAGGAAGAAACCCCTGAGGCAGATACCAATGGTCCCAAGCGGGAACATTTCTTCTTGACTCCAAGGGCCATATGTATGAAACTGTTTAGATCTAAAGCTCACTCTTTTGCCCATAGTAACCTATGGGCAAAAGAGTGAGCTTTAGACCTAAACAGTTTCATACATATGGCCCTAAATATGGAAATCAGAATAATCTGATATTTTTCAAGAAAGGCATCTAAACACTTCTTGAACGTGGTCGATGACTGCCCTATTACCACCTCTTATGACAGCGAGTTTCACAGTGTCACTGCTTTTAGTGAAACACCTTATTGAAGCCAAAATAAAAATGTTTAAGGCTTTACATACAGAGAGCCATATGATAATGTATAACAAGATCAATATAATAAACACGTGGAGAAAATTATTGGTACCCTGAATGGTCACTGAAATAACGTGAAGCTGTCAGAAGTAATAGTAAATTTACTGAAAATCAACTAATAAAAAACAGGCATTGTGTTTTAAATGTGGTTCAACTATAAACTTAAACAAAAAAAAATGATGAAACTGGCCTACACAAAATTAATGGCACCCTCTAGAAAAGATTGAATAATTTGACCATAGGGACATTTTAAACTAAGGTGTGTCCTGTAGTTAACATCACAAGTGTCTTCAAACTTGTAATCTGTGAGTGGCCATATAAAGTCACTGTGCAGTTTGGTATAATGGTGTGTGCAACACTGAACATGGACTAAAGCTAAGGAGAAAATTGTCTCAGGAGATTAGAAAGGAAATTATAGACATGTTAAAGGTAAGACTATAAGACCATCTTCAAACAGCTTGATGTTCTTTTTACTGCAGTTCCACATATTATTCAAAAGTGTAAGGTCTATGGGACTGTAGCCAATATCCATGACAAATTGAAGAGAAGAATAACATGAATAGCAACCAAAGAGCTCAGAACAACTTTCAAATAGATTGGAGGTGAACTTTGCCAAAGTAGACTTAATGGAAGAGAAGGTGGAAACTACTGTTGAAAGCAAATCATAAAAATGACTTCAATTTGCTAAAATACATAATGATAAACCACAAAACTGGAGCGTTTGGGCAAGTTACATTAGTTATATGTTCACAGATACAAAAATAAAGCATACAAAGAAAAGAACATTAGGGGAACATTTATGAATAGTGTCTAACTTTAAGACAGCTTTATGTTAGACTACACAGTCTTGCAATGTGACACATTTTTCATAGTGTTGATAAATCTTGGGCAGGTTAAAACGGGCTAGTCTAACTTTGTACCACTGTTAAGTTGGTTTACTTTTATGCCACTAGCTGTGGCAAAATTTTGGTGCACCCTATGTCACGCCCTGTTTTTTGTGAAGCTGCACCCCTTTTGCTGAGTTCACACCCCCTTTGCCGGACGAGCCACAGAAGTATCTAAAAACTGTCTGAAACACATAATAAATATGGTGCATAACATGTACAACATTATTTCTCGTACACGTTGTGCCAGAATTTTGGTGCAACTGCCTTGATATATGTGCTCCATTGAACTTACTGTGAAGCATGGAGGAGACTCAGTTATGCTTCGACTGCTTGCTGCATCTTGCACAGGGTGTCTTGAATTCATGTAGGATACAATGAAATCTCAAGATTATTAGAGCATTCTAGAGCAAAATGTGCTGCCAGTGTCCAACGGGATAATGACTCAAAAATACAGTGTTAAAAACATCCAAGAATGGCTAAAAGCAAAGCATCGGACTATTCTGAAATGGACTTCTATGAACACCAAATCTTACTCTACGTTTGTGGAAGAAGCTTAAACATGCAGTCTGAAGAAGGCACTTTCAAACCTGAGACAACTGGCAGATTGCTCATGAGGAATGGGGCACAATACCCGTGGACAGGCGCAGAAATCTCAATAAAAGTTACAGAAGTCATATATACTATATATACGTCCTACTCTTCAGTTGAACCACAGTTCAGAAGCAATGGCTGATTTTTATTAGTTGATTTTCGGTAAATTTAAAATTATAACTTTTGTCAGTGTCAAGTTACATCTAGGTCCATAAATATTTGTACAGAGACAACATTTTTCTAATTTTGGTTCTGTACATTGTCACAATGAATTTTGAACAATGCAATTCATATGCAGTTGAAGTTCAGATTTTCAGCATTAATTTAGTGGGTTGAACAAAATGATTACATAAAAATGTGAGGAACTAGAGCATTTATTAAACTATCCCTTCATTTCAGGGGCTCAAAAGTAATTGGACATATTAAATAATTGTAAAAAGTTCATTTCTAATACTTGGTTATAAACCTTTTATTGGCAATGACTGCCTGAAATCTTGAACTCATGGACATCACCAGACACTGTGTTTCCTCCTTTTTAATGCTCCGCCAGGCCTTTACTGCAGCGGTTTTTAGTTGCTGTTTGTTTGTGGGTCTTTCTGTCTGAAGTTTAGTTTTTAGCAAGTGAAATGCATGCTCAATTGGGTTGAGATCAGGTGACTGACTTGCTTTAATAAACTCCTGGGTTGCTTTGGCTTTATGTTTTGGGTCATTGTCCAACTGTATTATGAAACACCGACCAATCAGTTTGGCTGCATTTGGCTGGATTTGAGTACACATTATGTCTCTGAATACCTCAGAATTCATCCAGCTGCTTCTGTCCTGTGTCACATAATCAATAAACACTAGTGACCCCGTGCCACTGGCAGCCATACCTGCCGTAGCCATCACACTGCCTCCGCCATATTTTACAGATGATGCGGTATGCTTTGGATCATTAGCTGTACCACACCTTTGCCATACTTTTTTCTTTTCATTATTCTGGTAGAGTTTGATCTTGTAGCCATTTCTCGGATGTTTTTTTTTCTGTTTTCGCAGCTTATTGGTGGCTTGTTTCACCAGCATGCAGAGCTCTTTTGTGTGTTTTGTTTTGTATGATAGCGTTTGTCCTAATTTATTTAGGGTGTTTTTGTTTACCACATTTCTCACATTTTGGTATTTGTCTGGTATTTACTTGTTTGTGAGTACAGTCGATCTCTTTTAGGATAGGGTGTTTCTGCCGTAGGGGTCGCCCTTTTCGAGGCGGGTGCTCCTCATGATATATGTATTTAGAGTAGTATTTTCTAGCAAGGCTGTTGTTGAATCTTTTTGAGTCTTTATATGTATTAATTGTACTAATAAAAGGTATTTTTTTATAATTGTTGGACCCATAGGCATCGATATGCACTTTAGTAGTTTTTCAAGACGCACATTTGGTGCAAATGGGGCTTTTTTTAACAGGTCATGTGATATGTGACGAGTACAAAACTCTAGAGATGGTTTATTGCCATAACTATCTTCCCGATCGCTATGTAAAATAAAATAATAAAAATCACATACAATAAAATACTATAAAAAAAAACATTAACAACACACCACAACTTTTAGCCCTGCCCCAATGAGCCTAAAGGCATGTTCACACGGCTTAAAATGGGCCGTATTTCGGTCCGTAATTACGCGCCAAAGTGCGCCAATTACGGGCCGAAAACGGCCCATTCATTACGGTAATTCACAGTTCTCATAGAGAACTATGGATTCGTTCCTCTCCCGCCCGCGAAGCCGCCGGCGGGGAGATAATTCACATGTCACTTTCTAGCGGCATATACGCCGCTAGCAATGATAGTCTATGGGCCGCGAAGTGCGGCCCCCCTCACTCCCCCGCCCGCCCACGGTGTAATTGCGGGGCGTAATTACGTCCCCAATTAAGCCGTGTGAACATAGCTTAAATTTCTATTGCCCATATATAAATGTCTATGATGGGGAAAGAGACACAATTACCAACTTATTTTAGTGCCTGTATATATGTATAGTGCAAATTATCTAAAAATGAAGCCTAACATATCACGGAAAAAAGGCAAAAAAATTGTAGAATAAACAAATGCAAGAAAGTGTTATAGCATTCAAACCTGTGTGTGCTAAAGAAAAGGAAAATGTGACTGGTGAGGAAGGAGGGTAAATGACCCCGTCGGGAACTGGTTAAGCAATTCCATATTTGGTTCTCACAACATTTGTTCTCTATTTTCTCTCCTTAGCTAAAGTCACTTGATGAGAGCTCTGTAGTCGGGAAGATTTCTAAACAATGGTCTGGAGCAGTAAAGGAATATTTTACAGATGCCGACAACTTTGGAGTTCAGTTCCCCATGGACCTTGATGTCAAAGTCAAAGCTGTCATTCTTGGTGCTTGTTTCCTAATTGTAAGTAACTTCTTTTTTTTTTTTCCTGTGTGTTTTTTTTTGTGATTGAATTTAGCAGTTGATCCCTAGATGATGTTTCATCCAATCATTTATCTACATGTACAGCATGTGGCAACAGAGGTATGGGACTGCTGAGGACAGAAACTGGCTGCAGCATCATGTGATACATGAACGTGACTTCATCAGTTAAGGAACATAAGGGGAAATTGGACGTATGGGTCAATTTTCTATTTAAACTCAGTGCGAGGTTGACTTGGACTATTGAAAGTCTTGGAAAACTCATTTTACATTTCTTTATGAGACAATAAGCAGGATTTTTAATTTGTTTCTGAAGCAAATAGTGCCAACAAGATTACCACCCGTATACTTATAACATTTATGTATTGGCTTAGTGTTCCTTTAACCCCTTTCCGTTGCATGACGTCACTGTACATCATATGAAGGGTAAGGGACTATGGAGCAAGGTAAGGGGCTGAGCCAGGTCATTACATGGCAGGTAACTGGTAATCACTGGTAGCTGGTAATCACAGCCAGCATTTGCAGGTGGTGGCTCAGATCTTGGCTATTTAACCACCTAGGTGTCATGGTAAGCGCAATCACAGTATCTAAATAATTATAAAATGGCGCCAAACCCCGCTCCTCCCATTGAGCCAAACTATTACACAGGGTGTAACATGAGAGCCATGTTGTACTGCTGTGATCATGTGCCCTTGTGATCAAGTATCTTAAGGGGAACTACAAGGTTTTTTTTTAAAGTTTCAATGTAACACTAGTTATCCCACACTCTAAACGCTATACTGGTCTCAGAAAATGGAGCTTTTTTCTTAAAAGTAGTAAAACATAAAAAAACTAAAAAAAAATGGTATTGAGGTAATTGTTACAACCTGCAGAACATAGATAACATATATACTGCACAGTGAACTCCATAAAAGCAACAAACCCTTCCAACACACACAAAAAAAGCAACATTGATAAATTTTTTTCCACATTCCAGTATATGGTACGGTAAACTGTACCACTAAAAAGTGCATCCTGTCCCTAAAACAAACTCTCTTCTGGCTATGTAGATGGAAAAATGTCAAAAAAATATGGCTCTTGGAAGGCAGTGAGAAAGAAATTAACACTATGTAAAGAAACACCCATAAGGTGTTAGGCTATGTTCACACGGCAATAATTGCGGGACGTATTTCGCCTGCAGTTAAGCGTGTACTCGAGAGCGGGGTCGGGAGGGGGGACGGCAGCCCTCCGGCCCCATAGACATTCATTATTCATGGCGCGTATACGCCGTGAGTAATTGACATGTCACTTCTCTCCCCGCTCAGCGTATTGTGCGAGCGGGGAGAGGAGAAGTAATCCATAGTTCTCTATGAGAATTGTGGATTACTGTAATTATTGGGACGTATCTCGCCCCGTATTGAATGCAGTATGACGCGAAATATGGGGCGAGATACGGCCCAATAATTGCCGTGTGAACATAGCCTTAGAGTGGTTGTCCTATCTTAGACAGTGATGGCATACGACCTAGACTCCCACTGACCCTGACAATAAAAAAAAGAACCATTTCATTTTTTCCTACACAGCAGTAATCTTAGCCCTCTGCTGTGGTGGGAACTTCAGCAATATATGACTAAATGTCTTTGCTAAATGACCCTAATATTTCTTTGAATGGAGTAGCGGTTGAATGAGCAGCACTGCGCTATTCAAAGTCTATTGGTCTGATGAGGATAGCCAAGAACAGTGCTTGGCTAACTCTGTCATCCCCATACACTTATACGTACAGGGCCCCTATTTTGCCAATTATTGGGACCCCAGCAGTGGGCCACAGCCATCACATATTTATCACCAATCATGTGGATATGTGATAAATATCTTTCATGGCACAGCCCCTTTAACATTTGATAATATGCTCAATTTAACACATTGACAACAGCAATGTCACTAAATATTATTTTACTGAAAAAGTAGTAGATGCTTGGAACACACTTCCAACAAATATAGTTGGAAAATGAACAGTAAGTGAATGTAAACCTGCCTGGAACAAACATGTATCTACCGTATATACTCGAGTATAAGCCGAGTTTTTCAGCACAAAAATGTGCTGAAAAATCCCTCCTCGGCTTATACTCGAGTCAATGTGAGCGCTCGGGCGCTGCGATGGCCCAGGCGCCGACAGGGACTCTTCTTGCTATATGCGACTCCTCAGGGAGCGCATATAGCAGAATCCCGAGCAGGGGCGACTGCGACGGGCACTGCCGTGGCCCGTCGTTCTTGGCGATCTCTTCCCCTATATGCGACTCCTCCGGAGCGCATAGAGGGGAAGATACCACTGCGGGGCAGAGAGCGAGCGATTCCTGTTCCGCAGTGGACTCCGGACGGCCGCAAGCAGACTCGCGGCCGTCCGGAGTTTCCGGCACAGGCAGCGTGTGTCATCACGCTGCGAGCGCGGCCTGATGACATCACCTGCCAGTGCCGAGAAGACCGAGGAGCGCGCGGGAGGCCGGACAGCGAGGAGGCGGAGCGACGAGGGAGACAGAGCAGCGGGGAGCCAGGTAAGTGGTTGTTTTTTTTTTTGTTTTTTTTATTACCTGCCTATAACTGACTATACCAGCCTATACCTGACTATACCTAGCCTATACCTGCCTATACCTGACTATACCTAGCCTATACCTGACTATACCTAGCCTATACCTGACTATACCTAGCCTATACCTGACTATACCTAGCCTATACCTGCCTATACCTGACTATACCTAGCCTATACCTGACTATACCTAGCCTATACCTGACTATACCTAGCCTATACCTGACTATACCTGCCTATACCCAGCCTATGCCTGCCTATACCTAGCCTATACCCTACCTATACCAGCCAATACCTAGCCTATACCCAGCCTATACCCTACCTATTAGAACATATACCTGCCTATAACCTGCCTATTACCTGCCTATAAGGACATATAACTGCCTATGGGGGACATAAACCTGCCATAACTGCCTATGTTGGGGGACATAAACCTGCCTATAACTGCCTGTGGGGGACAAATACCTTCCTATAACTGCCTGTGGGGGACATATACCTGCCTATAACTGCCTGTGGGGGGACATTAAACTGCCTATGTAATTTTATTGGTATCCATTTTTATTTTTGATATTTACCAGTAGCCGCTGCATTTTCCACCCTAGGCTTATACTCGAGTCAATAAGCGTTCCCGTTTTTTGTGGCAAAAGTAGGTACCTCGGCTTATACTCGCGTATATACGGTATCCTAAAATAAAAATATGAGGACAGACTAGATGGATCATATGGTCTTCTGCTGACCATCCTTTACATCTCTATGACAAAAGTTCAGATTCACAGTGATCAAACAGGAAACCAGAATTTGTAATCTTTGTAAAGTAAAATTGAAATGTAACATCCTGCGGCCATGTGTTGCTCGACCTCTAGTTTCAGTTCTGTTTTAAGAAGCAGTCGCTAAATAAGACTATGTTCGCACTGGCATTATGTTTTTTTGAGGGACAATGGGTAGGCATAGAAAACGATGCAAAGCTAAAATGTTTAAGAACACATCGGTCTTTCAGTTTCTAAAAAAAAAATTGTATACATTTTTAATAGCAATCGTCCACAGCTTAGACATTTAATATGAACACACTAACAGCATAGACTGTAAAACAACAAAATTACATTTGCAGGCATGCGTCAAACACATACCCCAATGTAAAGACACACTTTGGGTATATATTTGGCTATTGATAAATCAATGACGTCCATGGTCACATCAATTTATATGTGGAAATGCACAATTTTGATGTAAATACTTGAATTTTGGCCTAGGTGGGGGACTTATAGCTGTAGGGCCTATTTCCCAACATTTAAAAGTTTTTTCCAAGACTTTCAGAAACCCCGATAGTGGATGGGACAGTGGTAAAATATAAAAAAAAAAAACCTAGTCTCCTCTCTCAGAAAGCTTCAGTTCTGGCACCGCTGGAGCTCCTATGTCCCCTCTTGTTTCCTCAGCAGTCACTGGCTTTAATGCTCACTATTCACATGTACCAAATGCAAAAAATTAACTTTGGTAACAATAATTTCAGTGGGTGCTAGTTGTAGGCCAATTGTCAAATATATCCAAAAATATTAACGCCACTTCCAATATTGTAATAGACTTTATTAATTATTCTATTCTACACAATATCTTAATTTCAATAGTAAATTATCCAAGTTTGTCCTGGGTACATAAAAAATTCTCATCTGTCATAAGAAACAATGAACATGATGGGGCACACGTATGAAAACTGCCGCAGACTAGACAGTTGTGCTTCTCAGTAGGTTAGTGTAGCATTCATCAGTAGGTATGAAAGTGTCTCAGAGCACTTTAGAAGTGTGTCCCGTTATGGGACAAAAACGTTTGTGAAAAAAAGTGTCTGAGACTGATTTTTTCTTAGCCTCCAAAAAATTTCAAGCATGGACGTCAGCATAAAAGGTACTCCTTTATTAGAATCAAAGGGTACACAAAGAAAGCAACGTTTCGGCTCAAAAAATAGTGAGCCTTTTTCAAGCATATCTTAAACATCAATAGTGCTACTATATATATGTGGACAAAGTGAACACCCCCTCATCATTAGCCAATCACGGCACATTATCAATAGACCACAAACCTGTCATATGTGTAACTCAATAATGTGAATATTATAAACTAAGCATAAAAGACATCATAAAGTTGATAACTTACAAAGCGGGATATTGTAGGGGTTCATAGACCGTGGCGTCCTCCTAGCGCAAATGCGCATATCCGCCCCTCATCATAGAACATAGCGTTCATCAAAGCCATTATGATGTCGCTGCGGGAAACATGCATGTCCAGTAATGCATTTGTTTCAAGCGCACCACTTGCGCTATGTCTGTTGTACGAGTCTAAAATTCTGATTCCAATACATCGCTATCCCGCAGTCGGATACCTACCTCTCTTCAGTGCACCGTGTGTGGAAGGGGAGCAGTCAGATCCTATATGGACTTAAAAATGCCGGTGAGCGTTTTCTGTTTTCTTTTTATTGTTGGGACATTGTAGGGGTTCATAGACCGTGGCGTCCACCTAGCGCCAATGCGCATATCCGCCCCTCATCCTAGAACATGGCGTCATCAAAATGCCATTAGGCATGTCCGCTGCGGGCACGCATGCTCATTAATCAATTGGTTTCAAGCGCACACTGCGCATGTCTGTTGTCAGTAATATGCGTGAATCCAATACAGCCTAGCTTATTAAAGCAATAAAATGCAGCCCTTCACTCTATTACAAACGGATCAAAATTTGGGCTCACAAATTACAAAACTACACCCCGATGTTTCTACCGCCCAAATGGAAATCAATATCATAAATATGACATACGATCCCATATAGCAGGGGCGCCACTACCCACCAGTATCACACATAGTGTGAACAAGTGGGGAAGCGCAGCATCTTATGGTGTGTGTCATGGTCCCCCTTTAGATCCATATTTGCATCTAGTGCACTTTATCACCTATAGGCTGTCATTACTGTAACGTGGCTGTAAAAAATAGACATCCAGACATACATATACTATAAAACTACATCGGGGTGTAGTTTTGTAATTTGTGAGCCCAAATTTTGATCCGTTTGTTGCTTTAATAAGCTAGGCTGTATTGGATTCACGCATATTACTGACAACAGACATGCGCAGTGTGCGCTTGAAACCAATTGATTACTGAGCATGCGCACCCGCAGCGGACATGCGCAATGGCATTTTGATGACGCCGTGTTCTAGGATGAGGGGCGGATATGCGCATTGGCGCTAGGAGGACGCCACGGTCTATGAACCCCTACAATGTCCCGCTTTGTAAGTTATCAACTTTATGATGTCTTTTATGCTTAGTTTATAATATTCACATTATTGAGTTACACATATGACAGGTTGTGGTCTATTGATAATGTGCCGTGATTGGCTAATGATGAGGGGGTGTTCACTTTGTCCACATATATATAGTAGCACTATTGATGTTTAAGATATGCTTGAAAAAGGCTCACTATTTTTTGAGCCGAAACGTTGCTTTCTTTGTGTACCCTTTGATTCTAATAAATGACGACCTTTTATGCGGACCCATGCTTGATATTTTTTGGATATTATACAAGCGACTTTTGGCTGCTTCGCTTTGGACAGTCTGTTGCATTGCCACCTTATGTAGTATTTATTAAGGACTTCGGTGCTGACCCGATAACGTTTTTTCTTTTTCTTAGCCTCGTCACTTTAAAAATGACATGAATTAGTACTCCATTTTTGCGACACATTCTTCCTAATCTTCTGAATGTGACGTGACACAACTAGTGATGAGCAATTACGTTGACTATCGTCATCGGGTCGATAGTCGATATCGGCAATTATCAATAAGATATCCGATAGTCGATAATAGATTATCGCCGATGACCATTAAAGTCTATGGGAGAGGAACAACACCTTCATTCTTACACCCAAACAGGGATGGAGAAGCTGGAATTAACATCCACAACAAATGGATACGTGCTACATCTTAGGCAACACACTTAAGTTATAAAAGCCACAGAAAAAAACTCAGACCATTCACTATCCCTGTCTTGCACCACAGCATGACCCTTAAACCTGCATGACCCACAAATTAAAAAGTGCAAGAAGGCAGTATGATTTGAACCATCATTTTACTTGAACTGGACATTGAATATCCCTGTCCTGGAACGCAGCATGAGCCCCAAACCTGCATGACCGCAGATTAAAAAGTGGCGGAAAAAGGAGTCTTTGAACCACCATTTTAGTTGAACTGGACATTGACTATACTGTCCTGGCCGCAGTATGACCATTAAACCTGTCTGACCCCAATTAAAAAGTGCGGGAAAAGGAGTCTTTGAAACACCATTTTAGTTGAACTGGACATTAACTATATCTGTCCTGTACCGCAGTATGACCATTAAACCTTCTGGCCCACAGATTAAAAAGTGCCGGGAAAAGGAGTCTTTAACCACCATTTTAAAATTTAACTGGACATTGACTATATCTGTCCTGTACCCCAGTATGACCATTAAACCTGTCTGGCCCACAGATTAAAAAATGGGGAAAA